>JAFIDM010093992.1:0-33804 GCA_023159025.1 Thereuonema tuberculata
GTAATTCAAAACAGAGTCAACAAGAGACTTGTAAATCAATAATTTTTGTTTACTGGGAAATAAATTTCTTATATGTGTAAATAAATAAGTGTAGGAGTGTAGTTTCTTAATAATTGAATTATAACAATTAACATGTTAATTGTTAATATTTGTCATTAAATTTAGTAGTTGGAATCATTAAATTAACATTTTACATCCTTCTTCTTTTAAGTTGCAGATCTGTCTTTTTCTTAGTATCCCTTGAAAGTGATTGGTTTAGTCACTTTCAAACTAACACCATTTCCGCACTTCTACTCTCGATACACTCCATATTTTTCTTCCACTCCATATTTTTTACAATTAGGGTTTTATTGCCGAAACTTTCCCTTTCGTCTCTTGTGTTTCTTCCCTAAGGCGCTGTCTCGATGTGCTCCTGGGTAGTAAGCGCTTGTGCCTGGGTTTTGTTATGAACTGCATTGAGGAGTTAAATAAAAAAAAAATAATAAAGCAAAAACCCCAAGAAGTTCTAATTTATATTTGGAAAAATTACAGCTTGGGTTTACAAGACCATCAGATTAGACGGAAACTGTTGGCAGCCTTAAATTCTCATTTCGAGGAAAAGCAGGGAGAGACTATCAGAGTTAAATCCTGCTTAAATGGTCACAGTTCACAATTGAAATGTCCGAACTGTGAATGGAGAAAAAATATTAAAATGCACTATTTAGATTCTAATATTGCTAGTTTTTTATAACGGCTACATATTCTCTCTTTTAGCTTATGTAATCCGTCGCTATCTCAAAAAAAAAAAAAATATAATAATAAAATAATAAATATATATTTAACGGTTTTGTATGAGGCCAGTAAAGAAAACATAGCAAAGATTGAACGATTTACCAGACTTGACGAAAAATACAGATATTTACTTACACTAAAAGAGCCCGAAGACACTGAAGGCATCAAGATTGTTTTAGCCAATCAAAGGTATGTTTATTTCGTAATAAGGCATACAGTAATTCTTTTAGGGACCGTTTCGATTATTACTGTAAAAGCCGTTAAATTAGTTTTTGGGAAATGTACAGGGTTCTGTGGGTATCCAACCTAGTTCCTTTGTATAGGCTGATTCTCTTCTGATATAGTCTCTATGTATTTTTTTTTGTAGCCCGGAAAAAAAAAAAAAATAATGTCGAGGTTTCTCATAAAGCAAAATTCTTAAATAAATTAAAGACTAATTTTAATTTTTTTGAAGTCATGGAAATGATTTAATCGAATAGTTTGTATAAATTTACTTTGAAATGATATCTAATACAAATTAACCTTTTCTATCCGCATTACTATCCCAATAATATTAAACCCATCGAAGCGGGCGTCAATTAGTGGATTACAAATTGATTAAAATCCATTGCTATATGACACTGTGTCTTTGTAAAGCTTTTCAACGGGAATTTTTATACTTATCAAAAATTTGCTTAGAAGAAAAGAGAATAATGGTGACAAATTAATGTTCTTCTGACAATTTTACTAAATTTCTTTTGAATATTAAATATTGTTGTAACTAATCCATGTAATTCAAATGGTTTGTATATTTATCTATTATAACTATATATCATAATCTCTTATGAATGGGTAATTCTTAATTTGCTTTAAGAATAAATGTACATGTTAATTAATAATGTGGTGTTGAAGATGTTCAATAATACAAATTGTACTTTTCTCTGTTAAATTTCGCTTTCTTATTTTAATCTCATGCTGTTGTTATAATTGCCAATAGTAAAAATTATAAATTACCCGGGTTCTACGAACGCAACAGCTTATAAAGTTTTCACGAAAGAGATTTTGCTGAAATACGTTATTCTCGTATTGTGCTACCTGACAGTGTGGCACAATTCAAATTCCGCCACAGCACAAGAGACATTACGACTTTTGAAGACAATTCCATCACAAAACATCCCATATATATATATATATATATATATATATTGGCCTGAAGCACTAGAATTGAGACGTCATTTTCCCATTCGTCACCTTCGCAAACAACACATCTGTTCAGAAAGCACTGGAGATAGTCTATTTTATCTAATCCATGTACGCCTGCCCTCATTTGCGTGGATACATTGTCGAATTAATGGCGTTAATGACAGCTAGTTCACATCTTCACTCGAAGGCTGGAATGTCCGAAAAGCTCCTGTGATCTTGGTACGGTCCCCTCCACCGTACTGCGACAAACATCACCCGTTACATCTGAAGTTATTCTTGCTCCAGCTTGTTCCATCACTAAAGCCAACTCAGTTAGTTCACATTGCCCGAATAAAGCCCTATCTGATAGATGAGCAATCTACACGTATTCACCCTATCTGTCCAACACACGAAATAAACAGTGAGTCGATCGACTTGAACCGCCAAGTGACCACCCAATGTGGGAATGGGAATTTGATAGGGAATCTTACATTACGCTCAGGACACCCAGAACTTTGAATTGTGGTCCGAAACTGTACTTGTGAAAACTGAACTCAGTGCTTACAATACTAAGAGAACTATAGTGTCATTCAGTGCAAAATATCAGAAGTTGTAACGTTTCATCTTTAATCCAGTAAACATTTGATCCGAAAGAACTTCCCACTGAAGATGCCCCATATTCTTTGCCCCACAGTGCACAAGAGACCCACAGTCCAACAGCAGTTTAACAAGAGACTAACGCCGTAGGGTAATCGTTTTGTTCGTTGTTTTCTCATCTGGCTAGACCCTATCTCTCTGTCTTTCATGTCATTTTGTATCTAACAGTAATTAAGATCAAGAAGATTATTAACGTGCGGGAAGAAACAATACTAAAATGATCAATACTGCAAAATAGATGAAAAGAACTATTTAATAAAATGCCATATTTTGAGATATGGCTTTTTTTTTTTTTTTTTCTATTCTATGCATTCTATTCATTAATTCAATGGAAGAGAATTTTCAAGTTGCAATTAATGAAAAGTCATGCTAAAAATAGAAAATATCGCGTTGCCTACTACGCAGCAATTTGTTTTTCTCTTTCCCCCCCACCCCCTGGGGTAATCATTACTAAGTCAGAAAGTAGAAATAAAAAACTACATTATAAAAACTTGATGTCTTTAATCTTTCTCAAGAAAATTGTGAACTCATTCAAAACGCAGGGATTTATATGTTCAATTATGTCTAGTATATATATATATATTAGGACTGCATCTTGGAAGCTATGTTGTTGAAAATATGTTATTTCTAAGGTGGAAATTGCTTTATTTTTAGGTTTGGTGATTTCGAAGTATGTCCAATATTAACTTGTAAAACATATAACTTAAAAAATACAAGTAAATGACTAAATTTAATTTTCAAATAGGGCTATTTCTAGTGATTAAAACCAATAGCAATAGGTCAAGAATTGCATCGTTTATCATGTCACTTCCTGTTGATTTGTTTCATGTAGTAAATTCACATGGTCTACCCTTCAATTGAGAATCTTCTGTCAAGCTGTTATTGTAATGGTGGAATTCAAAGATGTAAATAAAGGTCATATTATAAATAAAATATTAAGAAAAAAGTAATAACTATTCCATTTAGGTTACACGAAGTAAAGATCCGTATTATCTACTCGTAAATATGTATGTTCTCTCACATTGTTCATTTTTTCTAATGGCTGTGACAATTTCGTTCGTACTTCAGAAATTTCTGAAGTCGTTCGTACTTCAGAAATTTCTGAAGAATTTCAAACCGTTTCGAGTACGGACTTCCCTTTTAATCTATATAAATTAATCCCTTTTAATCTATATAAATCTATCCATCAGTATTCTCTTCCTTCTGATCAGCATTCTTCTGAACCGATAGCGGCGAGTGTGTTCACACACCTATAGTATAAACTTCAAAAGTCTCACCCATTCATATTTAAAATATGGAGGCATGAGCTCCAAATTTTCTTCAAATAGATTGAACTGTTAGTTGCATTATAAATTATGGCGTAGAAGAATAGCTACCCACACACGGAGGGGTTTTTTGGGAGTTTTGACGCTGAAGAATATGTCCGAAGGATGAATCATTTAGGTTAAGCTGAGTCGGGGAGGTGGTAAGTGGGGGAGGAGATTTCGCAGGTAGTTGGCAATCGACCTGTCACAGTTCCTATGAGTGAAGCACGGCTTAACGTAAAGATTCTCAAATAACGATCAGTTCCTTTAAGGATTTAATTTCGAACTTGTCATTTCATGTAACTTTCGAACATGAAATGACAAGTAATTGTAGTTTCTTACAGATTGATTATGCAATTAGCTTTATAGTGACAGTTGTTACTTCCTCCCTTTTTCCTGATTAAATGAAAAAGGGTTTTTAAAAAAAAAAATTAAGAGAGAAAAAAATAAATAAATAAATTTAGGATCGTTTCTCAGGTAGCTTACCAGAGGAAAACACCTTTAAAGAAATGATATACTCTGACAAAATCTTGAGTAAAGTAAAACATTTATTCAGTAACAAAACATTTCAACAAGGTAAACAAAGGATAACTATAAAAATATTGTAAAATTAGAAACTTTAAGAATTACTCCCTCCCAAAGTTATTTCTTAACTAAATAAACGAAAAAAAAATACAGTTATTGTAAATTTAAAAAAAAATCGGGATAAAGGTTTGGCAAACTAGGTATATGTAAAAAAAAAAATTCAGATCTGACACCGCTATCTATATGTCTTGCCTGGGGTCCATAAGCACCGGGGAAATGTTGCTACTCGCTCCGGGGGTTGGTCGTTGTGAGATCTCGGCGTCCTACACCATAGGCTCCTTAAGGCGCCGGGGAAACTTCGCTGCCCGCTCCGGGGATGGGTCGTCGTGAGATTTCTGGCGTCCCACACCAAGAACTTCTTGAAAACCTCCGCTGATTCTCACTCGTTGCCGAAATTACAATATAGAGGTCCGTAGAGCTGGAACCGCTGCTACCGCAAGGATTTTTCGGCGATGTATTATCAGCTCTCCACAAGGGTCGAAATTCGTCACCGTCTCTCTCTGGCTAGGCGTCAGCAACCTCGGGAATTAATACTGCTGTCGTACGGGTTGTTTGGGTTATTTTCTCCTTTTAGCTATACGTCTCTCTCTGGCTAGATGTCCGTAAACTCTGGAATTACTGCCGCTGTTATCAACTCCCTTTTGGCATGTTCCACACCAAAACCATCCGAAAAGCACCTTGCTTTTCACCACGGAGTCCCTCCCTGAAAAAAACTGTCCCACTATATATACCCCGGTCTAGGTAAAATGACCCCATCAATTTTCAGATTTACAAAATCTGATAATTAGTCAAACTAATATTCCATATAATTTTAAGATTTGCAAAAATCTGATAAATTGCCAAACCAAAATTTCCCAACACAAATTCTCAGAACTGCGAAAATCTGATAATCTCAGATTTGCAAAATCAGCTAATTAGCCTAACCAATATCCCATAATTAGAAAAACGTATTTGCAAATTTTTGTCTTGCAAAACTTAATTCTTCCACACTCTCAGATAAGCCGAACCTGATAATTAGCCAAACCAAATCCCATAATCAGAGAAACTTGCAAAATGTACATTTTCCCACAAAACAAAGAAATATTAAATCGTTATACAAAAGAAAGAAAAAAAAGGATTTCCTAAAATAAAATATAAAATATTATTGTTAGGACTAATTAATAAAATATAAATATAGTCCGTAACAATATAGTCCCCCCTTAACAAAAGATTTCATGCATTGATGAAATGCACCAGAGGATTTCCGAGCCTTAAAGGAGGACCAGCACTGTAGCCCGTCATACTGCGAGTAATAGGGCGCTGTGGCATATCATCTCTCTCTCTCTATTCAATATTACTTCATTTTCTTCTCGCACTTCATGACGAGGAACTAACGGGAGCACAAAATCATCCTCGGTTTCAATATCTGAGTCCGGTGTTTCATCCTCATATCTAGCCAGTCCTTTATTAGAGTATTTCCTGGTTCTCCAATTTCTCGGGCCCTTGTGATGATTGTTGTAGCTCCGAGGATCAGATAAGTCCTGGCTCTCTTTGTTATAAAAACGCTTCATTCTATTTACGTGAGCCGTAAAAGGATCTCTATTTCCATGTACTGCTTGTACTTTATAATTTACCTCAGAAACTTTGTTCAAGATGCGGTACGGGCCAGTAAACCTTTTTCCAAATTTTCCTCCTCTTCTAGGATCGCTTTTACAAACTTTGAGTAAAATAAGGTCTCCACATTGATACTGAGCTGGAAATGGCCTCCTCCAATTTATCCTCTGCCTCCGTTTTTCATTTTCCTGATAAGCGACCTCCCCCAGGATGTCTCTAATTGAATCCAATTCTTGAACAACTCTTCTCCCATAATTGTCATCTTCATCCGAAGGAGGTGGGTCTAGATCAGTAGAAGGAATAGAGCCAGGTAGACTACAATCGAACCCATGCATTAAAAAGAAAGGAGTTTCTCTAATTGCACTGTGAACGCTATTATTATAAGAGAAAGTGGCGAACGGTAAAGCTTGATCCCAAACTGACTTCTTTTTATCCACCAAATGAAAAAGAGCATTTATCAAGCTTTGATTTGCACGTTCCACAGATCCATTAGAAGCCGGCCTAAAACTCGTCGTATGAAGTCGTTTGATTCCCATTTCCCTGCATAGACTGCTTACCAATTCGGATAAGAAATTTGCACCTCTATCCGTGAGAAATTCCTTTGGAGCTCCAAAACGGCAAAATAAATGAACAATCAATTTATCCGCAATAGTTTGAGCTCTCTGATCTCTCATGGGAGCGGCAATTACGTATCTTGTAAGGTGGTCAATGATAGTGAGTATATATTTATTTCCAGATCTTGAAGTCAGAACAGGGCCTATAATGTCGGCTGAGACGCGACATATTAAAATATAAAATATTATTGTTAGGACTAATTAATAAAATATAAATATAGTCCGTAACACAGTAGTACTAAATTTATAACTATATTTTGAACTTTAGTAGACATATATTTGATAATTGTAAACACAGTTACAAGAAATAGTAAAAAAAAATCTTAATTAAAGTGAAAAGAAAATTCTAGAATTATAAATCTAGTCAACCAGAGGATTTATATTCATAACTAGGCAATTTCTGATGAGATTTTTTTTTTTAAATTGATATTTTAGAAAATTTCGGTAATTTTCTAGATTTACTTTATTTATCACATCCGGTAGTAATTTATATGGGTGGCATAATTATTAAAAATGTTGGTTATAAAGTTACATATATCTCGAAGATTATGGTTGTATTCGAATTTGTATTGTTCATGTAATATAATTGAAAATAAGTCTCTATTATTAAATTGTATAAAAAGTTCGAAGTAAGTATTTTATTATTCATAAAGAATTCCCTTGTTATTTTATTACTTGAAGTATTTTTAGAAAATATAACTAATTTTAAGATTTTTTTTTTGTTTCATAAAATATTTATACTATTTACATTTTTCATTATTTGTATTAGATCAGATAGCATTTTCATAATTAAATAAGAATCAAAAAAAGAAAACTAAGTTATTATTTTATAATTTATTGGTGTAATATTTTTATAATTTTTTTTTTCAAGAAATTGTATTTAATTTTTGTTGTAAGTTTTAATTTAATTTTTGTTGTAAGTTTTAATTTAATTTTTGTTGCATCATTTAAAATAATACCCAAATATTAGTCTTTGAATGATATTATAATTTGTTCATTTTTTAAATTTGTTATGTAAATATTTGTTTTGGAAACACAGTTGAACGGCTACTAGAGCTCTGTGCCCGCGAAGGATAACTTTCAGTCGGGTTGAAATTCCAAAATCCACCCAACTTGGGAGATCGTAACGGCTAGCAACCCAGGGATTCCCTGCTTAACGTAGAGTTGTGAAACGCCGCGGAAATAAACCGCTAACCCGGGGGATATGTCTCTTATCGTTAAGCGCCGACAAAGGATTTGTTCCCCAAGGGGTAAGTACTGACGCGCCTCCCTCACAGGTCAAAGATCCCTCAATCCGTAAGAGAAGACCCCTACGTGTGTGGGTAGCTATTGGGGCAGAGGGTTGACTAGATCACTTCATTAAAGTCCTTTATTAGATTATTTTCTATTAATTCTTTGCTATTAAAACTTTAAAATGAATTATTCTAAAAATCTTTCAGAAAACAATATTCAGATGGGTGTTTGGAAATTCTCTGTTTGGAAATCTGACGATTTCGAGAGGGAGGGCAATCTAAGTCTAATCCTTTGGGAAACTCCAGTTTCGTCACTTCTGTGGTATTTAAGAAGGTGGCAAAGGAGGAAGAACCAGACTTGGAAGCTGAAGGACAAAAGGTAAGAATTGTTCTTATTTTTTTAATTTATATTCCAACTTTAAGAATATAAATAACGAAGCAAATGATCCCTGCAGTAAAAATTAAGCTTATACTTTTAATTATTTCGATTTTTCAATTACATTTGATAAAGATACAATTTATTAAAATCCATACCAAAAATATATATATATTTTTCACCCAATAAAATCTTTTTTAATCTCAAACTATCGATAAGTAATTAACTAAGCAAAAGTTAAACATGAAACTATTATTCAAAAAATTTCCGTTTCGTCTTTGAATATAATTACATTGGATATGAACAACTTGTATAAAATAAACATTTTTAAATACTAATGGAAGAGTAGAAGTTGCTTATATCTTATGAAATTAAACTATTACTTTTTTTTTTCATTTTGTCAAATTGTAAATCGAAAAAAAAAAAAAGTATTAAAAACTTTGCATGAAGAAATAAATTTACATTCTTGTGTCAGTATTTCCGTGAAAGTGAGAACAACAAGTATTTAAAAGAACTTATGTTGTTGTTTGTTTCGGTTTTTCAACTACAATATCAACTAAATTTTCCGTTTTATGCCATCATATTTCGATTGCCATTAATTTAGTTGATTACATTCTATTTATTTTAATAGTATCAAGAACCCATGAAATTATAAGAATAGCGAAACTGATTAAAAACATTCAATACATCTTTATAAGAATTTGAGTCGATACTTCTCGACACTCAGAAGAAGAATATATAAAATATAAAATTTAAGGCCGTAATTTGTTTCCATGCGCGTGTTTAGTGTCCAGATCTATTCTGTCATTTCAAGTTACTAAGAAGAAAAAAAACCACTTGAAAACAGTGAAATCTGTCATTCCTACGAAAACAAAAAAAGAGAACTGGAGAAACTAGTCCAGAAATAAAAGTAATTATCTGCAGAAAGATTTGCTCGGTAAAATGAAATTTAAAATAAAAATTTATGTTTAAACAAAAAAAATACCATTGATTATTTCACCGCCTTCGGGAAATGAACAGCTCCGCACATGACTTTCAAAGCAAAAAGCTTTAAAAATTTTAAGTGAAATTATTATTTTATTACAAGCTAAACTCATAGAACACTACTTGATTATTAAAGTCTGAACCAATTACATCTTGTTACAAAACTAAAATTATCTTTTATAAAAAAAAAAAGAATATACTGAATCTACAACATCAAGTACGATCTATCTGTAAATGTCTAAAATACTAAAAAAATAGAATGTTAACAAACATGGCTAAAATCTTGTTTTGAATTTTCTTTTCAGATGCGTTCTTTGCTGCTGATGGTAGTTTTGTTGGGCACTCTAGTGGCAGTTTTGGCCGTAGTTTGCACTAAAGACTACTGTACGAAACTGAAATGCGCACCAATCGAAAGCTGCAAAAATGGTTATATTAAAAAGAAGGGAGGAATATGTAAATGCTGTGATATCTGCATTAAATACTTAGGTAATATATAAATAGTTCAATTACTCAAAACATTTTTAAATCCAACCTAGTAACGTGACTCATTGCATCGTTAAGATCAGCTTCCTTCACAATTTAAACAAAAAAAAAAAAAAAAGCAAGCCAATTTTTCTTATATTATTTCTTCACCTTCCCCCACTCTTAAGAATTTCTCATTAGTAGTGGCTTATTATTATCTAGATTTTTATTGCACTTACTTAAAATAATATTGTATATCCCTGGACATGTATAAACTTTTCCAGCTGTAATAACTTTCTAGAACTATATTCATTCCTTGTATTAAAATTAATATTACAAGACCACAAGGTTAGTTAACTCACATTAATTGTGTAACTTTGAAATTTTAAGCGCATTTTCTTTTTTCTTCTCTGTAGCTCCAAATGCTGATTGTAGTGAAACCCTCATTCTGGGTATTCCGCCTGAGTCTGAATGCATCAAAGGATACAAATGCAATCCCAAAACCAAGAAATGCACCAAAACCTAGTGGGTCAATGAAATCTTACATGGAAACTGACAAAAACTTGGATTGAAAAAAAAAAAATGTATTGGGGGGGGGGGGGGGGGGGAAGAAACTGTACTTTTTTAATTTCCATTTCCTAATTTTATTTTTTTAAAGTTGTTTTCAAAAAGCATTTTGTAAAATATACATCAACTTAATAAAAGTTTAAAATTAAATGTTTGTTCGGTTTTTATTTCTTAATGGATATCAGTTTTATTCGGATAATTTTTTTTTGTTGTGATGGAATTGGGAAGATGATGATGATTCGTAACAAATATAAAGAAAACCTCAACTTATTGTCATAAGTTGCAGACGTTAACTAAATTTTAATGTTTTTTTTTTTTTAAAAAAAAAAAAAAAAAAAAACACTAGCTCTGTATTTTCTAACGTAATTTAAAAGCCACCTTCAATTTTTCAGTAAAATATTGCATGGTTAAAATAAAGTTGGACACAGACAGGTTAACAGGTAACTACTAACTTTTATAACAACAGAGGCTTTATATACAAGAGCTTTGGATTCCCAGAGCCGAGCCAATCTCATCTCGGTCCGCCTATGCTGAGGACTAATCCGGTGAAACCTCCATTCCAGGAACAATCATCGCCATCGCCTGTAGAGCAGGGGTTTCATGACCCCAAATAAGAGTGCAGCATGCGGGGCTGAGCCCTCTGGCTCCTGGATGATTAAACTAACAGTTCATTTACAGGATCCAATTGTCGGCTGTACTTCAATGGAGACTTGGAAGCTCCATATACGTTAGGGTAGGGAGTTGGTGAGTTCAAAGTGGGTGTTGTGGTGCTGTGGGGATTATCAGGCTTTTAGGAGAGGATTGGGGAGTAGGAAATTGGGCAGAGCAAAGTCATGGGGACTTTGGATTAAGGAGGATCATCAAGGATGGCGTGAGGGCGTGGGCGTTTAATAGCTGGGGGCTCGTCGTCTCTCTTGGCGATGTGTTGCAGGGGGAGAACAAGCCAGGGCGGCGAAGATTTTCACTGCAGTTGTTCTAGCGAACGCTTCCAGGGAGGGCAGGCGGAGTCCGTCTCTGATGGCGTTATTGCTGACGAACCAGGGCTGGCGTGCAATGATCCGGAGGGATACGGATTGAATGGTCTCCATCTTCTTCTTGTTGGTTTTGCTGGCCAGGGCCCACCATGCCGCTGATGCATACATGAGTGTGCTCCTCACAATGGTGGTGTACAACAGTCTTCTGACCAACACCGAAAGTGGACTCTTCCTGCCAATAAGAGGGGTGATGAGGCCACGTATGCGCCTGGCCTCAGTCAGTTTATCAATCAATCAGGAACAATCATAATCCCCACTATGCTAGATAATCCCTCTTGACCTTCTGAACCACACAGATATTTATAGTAACATCTCACCACTCTGGATATTAAGTATTTACAGGAATAATGTGAACACAATATAGTTAATTTACTGATTTTAGAAATGATTCTTGTAAAGTGTTTATAATTATTAAGAAACTTATTATTCATGTATCTTAATTTTATGTAACTATTACAAGTAAATTTGGTTTTATTCCGAGTCATCAATTTGCCTACATTTACTAAGTTGTGATGAAGAATTTTAGCAATAAAAATATTAGAAGTAAATTTTAGTCTGGGATATTTGTAAATTCAATGTTTATATTCAATTCAATATTTGTAAATCGCATCGGTGTTACAATACAGATATTTCTATAAACAACGCGTTAGATTATGGTCTTAGATAATGTATTTATGCAGTTTCGTAAATAGTTTAAAGAATTCTAAGTAAAATGTTTGATTGTTAATTTGGTGTATTGATTATCACGATTGCAATAATGAATACCAATATGTATCTGCTACAATGTTATTATTCATGTTCCTTTGCTACTTATTATTCGTAGTTTTATGATTGTATCCTTTAATTTTCCGGTTTCTTATGTCTTATTGGTGATTGAGTAGGCCTTTGCTGAGGGAACGTTTAGTTTGACCAATATAACACAGCAACATGAAATTGAGTAGATAACTTGTTTTAAGGGAGAGGAGGGGGGGGGGATCCTTAAAGAATGGATTCTTTACTCCGACTTATAGGTTTTATGTGCGGTATTCGATGGTAGGAATTACATAATACTGGAAACTGCAAAGGAGACGGCGGCAATTCAGTTTCCAGTTGAACACCGGCTCCTCCCACGTTGGAAGGATCTTAAATGTAAAAATTGGAAATGCGCCAACTTGGTTATCATCTATCTGGAGGGCCACTCTTATCTCCTGGACTTCTGGTCTTATCGTTCTAGACCATCCCGTATCCATTAGCCTTCGGCTACTTTATTGTTGGAAAAATAGGTGCGACGATAGAGGTTCAGATAACCAAAGTAATGTTTCCAACAAGACTGTTATTGATTATTACCAATTTTGAAGGGAGACTTGTTACGTGATAGAAAGTAAGAACAGTGGTCCTATTGGTGACGAAGGACAAATGGCTGAATTCGACCTCTATACTCGCAAATATAATCGTGGTCGTCTCACTGATCCACAGAGCCACCAACAATGGATATTACGCGATATAGATTAGAACACCAAGGAATAATTTCTCGTCGAAGTTCAAAAACGGGATGCAAATACACTCTTAAGCGTTAAACACATTAGCACCGTATTCCGTATCCCCATTCCTTACTTACCGCATACCGTTTTTAAACGCGCATTGTGTTTCCAGTCTACCCGTTGTTAAACCGGAAAAGGAAATGAACGTTTCCAAGAATTCATCTGGTTTCGCGCCAAAAATTGTGCAAACATGGATCTGATGATTAATGACGAGCGGTTTTTCGTGAATGTTTATTTTTACACGCTTCTCTCATTGGGTCCGGCGAGGAGGAAATAAAAAAATTGGGTGCGTGATATTCTTCAGAGAAGGGACACTCTAGGGGAAATATCACAATGTTGTAGCAGAAATGCGATTGAAGGAGAGTAAAAATTTAGACGCAACATTACAATTCGCTCTGAATTTACGTGAATGACAAAGAAAGAAACATATGATTGACTTTTATTTTAAATTATAGGATCATTTGTGGTATTTTGAGAGTTTCCGGATGCCAAAAGAGAAAGTCTACTCCCTGCTTCAGTTAATTATGCCAAAGAACGTAAGAGAGCATGCGCAATCAACCATTTCCTGATTTAGTTCTCTGCGCCACCGCCTACATTCTGAAGTGAATTTTGTTTGCAGTGAAATACGAATAATGGGAAGTGAGACTTCTTCTCTTTTACGTTCTTTGGTTATGCCATTAATTGCAGCTAAGCAGTCGAATTTCAGGAAACCCATTGAACCTGTTCTCCGGATACATCTGACTCTCAGGTAAGTGCATCTAAATTATTTCTTTGTAAATGTTTTATATTACATTGATTTGTTTAAATAATTAAAAATATGAATCTTTACTTGCTATTTAATTTTTTAATGTTATGGAATCTGGAGATTCTGTTAAGGGCACAGCCAAGAGTTACCGGGTAGGATATACAACTGCCCGTGAAATTATAGCTTCCACAACGGAAGCTCTTTGGCTGGCTCTGCGCCATAAAGTATTCAAGGTAATAGTTGTTATATATCTAGTGATATTAATATATCGTTTATTATTAATTTCGGGTATTTCAATTATAAATGTTATTTTTATTGGTTTTGTTTTGATTGAAGCGTCAGATGAATTTAGGCAGTTTATAATGACAAAAAACACGTCCTTTGCAATCAAATAAAAAGATTATTTAAGTAAACATTTGGGAGAAATCAAACATTCAAGAAATGCATACATGTTAAGAAATATTTTAAAATGTTATATTAGTATTTCTTCAAAAATTAATTAACTTATCAGATGTTTTTGGGCATTTCTGTTCGTAATGCGGAAAAAATTATTGAATAATGTGTAATTAAGAATGACTGACAATCACATGAACTGCTATACTTCAAATGACCTATTACCATGAATTTTGTTATTGTAATAAAGTATCTACTTACATCTGTTCCTGTAGAATTAAAAAAAAAATTCAATAAATATTAACAAAATAACATTTTTGGAAATAGGAATAAATGCAAAACACAAACAACTATCCCTTTTATCATATACTACAAATGGTAGCTGTATATGTTTTACAGGGTGTAATGAAACGAAAATTAGATGCAAGTGATAATAAAAATATTTCCCAAAATATGTGGAAAGATAAATACAAATACTGTATGATACAATAGAAATGATAACAGAAATAAAATATAAATAAAGAATCCTATGGGTTTTTTTTTAAATATTTCAATTGCCTATATTTAGAAATTTACAAATTTTGTTGAAGTTCTGATATTCATTTGAGATGATTGGCTATAATAGCTGCTTTGGTCAATTCATCTAAATATTACAAATTATAAAGTGTTCCATGTTGAAATGCAGGAGAATGTTATAACACAAGACCAAATTTATAAAATGTTTTAGGTTCTTTTCAAGATCCGATTATGCTTCTTTACAGCTGCTGACAATACATCGAAATATATTTGTGCACTATATATTTTTTTTTTTTTTTTTTTTTGGCCAACGAAGCAATCTATTATTTCTTTTCAGGAACCCAGTCCCCAAGAATGGGTTAGAATTTCAGAAGATTTCCACATTAAGTGGGATTTTCCCAATTGTTTAGTTGCTATAGATGAGAAGCACATTTCCATTGTGCCATCTCCCAAATCTGGCTCGGAATACTTCAATTACAAGAGATCCTTCAGCATTGTCTTGTTGGGAGTGAGTGATGCCAGGTATGAATTACTTTGTTTTCATTATAATTTATAGCCTGAATGAGTCAAATATGTTACATACGAAATGTATGTTATAAACACTGTGTTTTAATAAATCAAATAAAATCCTTTTGTTTTTGCAGATATCGCTTCATCCTCGTTGATACTAGTGCATACGGGAGAGATTCCGACGGGGGAATATTTGCACGTTCAGTTTGTAAATAAAATTTCTTAACACGAGCTGCCAGTTCTTCCACCTCAGCCTTTCCCGGGTTCCAATATCAAGCAGCCGTTTGTGTTTCTGGTCCACGTGTTTGTGGTGGGGGAAGAGAGAGAGATTTCAAACTGTTTCGAGTACGGACTTCCCCTTTTAATCTATATAAATTAATCCATCAACGGACACATTGCAGCACATTCTACGGAAAAGTCATTCCAGTGCAACTTAGCGATTCATCAGCTCTGAATTATCATGTTATCCCCCACCGGGGGGGGTGGGGGTTAATCCCGTGCCAGTCGAACTATGGAGAATGCTTTTGGCATTTTAACAGTTTCATTTTTAAAAAAGGACTATCATGACAGAAATAACTTACATTATCACTGAATGGATTTTAAGTAGGCTAGTATTTCCATTCACTACAGTTGCGGTGTGATGCAGAAACCCATGAGATGGAAACTGGATCGAACAATTCATGTGGTTGCTGCATGTATTTGCTTCCACAACTTCCTAGTCATTTGTGCAGGAAATATCACCCCAGAAATGCGCCAGTGTACTGCCCTCCACAGTATGCTGACGTGGTTGACAGCCATGGCAACAATACTGATGGTCAGTGGAGGAACAACAAAAGTAATGTCAAAGGCTCCGGAATACCTAGGAGATTGGAACATCAGCCACATCCTTTACGGCTCAGAACTTCCTACAATATTTCAACAGTGACCATGACAGGGCAATCAGTAAGTATAACTATGATCTGTTTCAAGGATTATTTTAAATTTTTTAGCAACAAAAATAGTTACAGTAAAAAGTAAAGTTAGATAATTTAGTACCTTCAAATGTTTTATATACAATCTTATGAAGGCAACAGTCGTGAACTGCTGAAGGATACCTCAAATGCACTTATACCTCTAATGCGCCAGATCGTACAGCAGGGATCGAAGGTGATTCTGAAGACATTTTGTCAGAAGGAAGGTCTACAAAGCGGATGGATCTATTTTATCTTTTCCAAGTTTTAGTACTTCCACGACCTCGAATTCGGTCTGACATTACAAGTACCCATGCAACATTCCTGCATTTTCTTAGAGATATTTCGAGAGTATACTCAGGTGGTTTTGCTGGCTGTCATGTGGTTGGTTTGTGCAAGCTAACAGGTAAATTAATCAAGAAGAGCATAGAATATAATGAATGTATGATGAAAAAAATGATGCATGATCATGAGAAAAATGATATAATAAATTTCTTTCCTTCACCTGAATTCCTGAAGTCGTCTTTTGCTAAAAAAAAAGACGAAATATTGAAGAAGATAAAGCTTTTTTTTCAAGTAATATAAGTTTTTTTTTTATTTAAATATATATGTTAGATAACGTAGTTCATGACATTAGGAAACGTCCACTGAAATTTCACGGGCATATTAAGACAAAGGCGGACACTCGACAAACTAAAAAGATCCTTGAGTACACAGAAAGCATTAAGAAAATGAAGTGGATCATCGAAATCAGAAAAGATCTCAACGAAGATGGCATAACAGACTCGGATCTACAAGACAGACAAACATTTAACCACAAGGTACTCGGGTGGAAAGTGAGTCAAGAGGTCAAGAATTTCAAGACAGGAACAATTTCGTTCGGAAGAAAGGAAGAAATTGCATAGCGAGAGGATGAAAGAAGTGTGGCGCCTGAGAAAATCTCACATCAAATAGATGCTTTCGCGTGAAGTCTAGAAATACATAATAGTATATACAGCTGCATAGGATCTAAAAATATTCGTCTTTTCAATATTCCGGATATATACTGAAAAATCTGGAACATATTGCACTACTGTTAATTTTGATAATAAAAATCACAAATGAGTGTAAAAATAAAATTGTTTTCGTTTCATCATGTGTTTTGAGTGTCGTCCACATAATAAATGTTTAGATGTATAAACCTGACCCGGTACATAAGTTCTTACCAATACTAAACCCCCGAATATTCTTCAACAGCATATAATATTGTTAAAAGAGGTATATCAGTTCCAAAAATTACAGATATAATTACTGGAAAGACTTCAAACGTTAAATTTAAAGTTATTTTCAAACCTGTTAATAATATTAACAATATGTTATCTAAAAGGAAACATCTAATTAAAGAAAATTAATCGATAGCTTAAGGGAAGGTTTTACAACGCCAAACAAGAGCACACATATATATAGGAATGACCAAACTCTCAAAAGGTAAAAATCAACAAAAAGATAGAATAGAAAAATAAAAAAAATATAACGAATCTGTGCAAAGTGAAGTAATTTATTGTCATTAATAATTTATGATTGTGCTTATAACAACTACAATAATATATGATCTATAACAGATTTACAAAAACACCAACAAAGATCTTGCAACCTTGGCAGAATTGTGTGTTTAGGACGACTGAAAAAAGTGAGAAATACCATAATGAAGAAAGTTGTCGAAGACGACGGTTTAGAACATTGCAGAAATAAAACTTCGTCGGGATATAAAGATTAATATGCATCTTCATGTAGATTCTTAATTTAGTATTTATCCTGAAATAACTAACTAAACTGGAACTGTGTCATATACAATTAAAATCTATATACAATTAAGTTAAATTAGAAGTTTCTATGTTAGCACCGAATGAACGTAATCGTGGTAGAAAATAAATTAACAACAAGATCAAAGCAAAGTTAAATAGAACGCCATTATCTACTTATCAGACGATTAAATGCATGTTAGAAATTGTTTGAGCATACGAGCTCATTATTAACTATTTTTTGTTTACTTACGAAAAACTTTATTTGAAAGGATTTGGAAAGTTTTTTTTTTTTCAAAATTCGAGCAAGTTTATTAAAAAATAAATATCTTTTTAAGGAATCTCTTGTTGTTATTATTAATTTTTTATTAGTAATTTTTGTAAATTAAGTTCCTATTTTAACTATAATTTTTTAAAATTTCGTATTCCTTTGTTATGAGAGCACGTTACAATATATATTGTTTTAAAATAGAAAAATGACAAACTAATATTCTGAAAGCATAAACAGTTCAAATATACAATAAAACTTAAAAAGATGATTGAATGGTTTAAGAAAGTTATTCAATTAAAAGAGGAAAGCTACTTGAAATGGATATTGCAACACAAGAATAATTAATGAAACATAATTACAATGAAAAATCATTGAAGCAAGATATGCCTTCAACCTTTTATCAAATCAACATTTCAAGAATTACAGAAGAACATTTTCATTAACTGTGTATTGATGCAACTATTTACTTTACCTAGAATATATGAATGTGGTAATCTAAGCTGGATTATTGTAAACACATTTTAGAATTTATAAAAGTCAGGTTAGTTCAGCTTTTTATCCAAACATTGACGAAGATGACTTCATCTCTGCTTCTTTGATATCTAATTTGTTTGATTTTATTACAGATACATTCCTTTAATAACATCACATTTTTTATGAGTTGCGGGCTTTTTAATATCATATTTAGTTCACACAACACTAAAAATAAGTTACTGATTATCGCCTGTATTAGCAAAATCATTTAAAGATGTTAAATGAACATATAAACGTACTCCTCTTTTACGTAAATTTGCAATCGAAATTTAAAGATCAATTTTGCTTTCCGAAAATGTTTCTAATATTTTCATGTTCTAAAGTTCTAAATAATTTCATGTAAAATAAAATAAAATAACACAGCACAATTATTAATTTCCATATCTCCTTGAAAAAGCCGCAACTACATCAGAAATACTGTAAAAATATTTTACAAATAGGAACTTTTCTTTAATACTTATGATAAATATTTTATAATAAATAGAACTTTTGTACGGATGATGACAGTTCCAATAAAATAGATATTACCACAGTTCAGAAAAAATGAGATAACAAAAGTTAATATTTATGTTACAGCACGAATTTGATCATTTTGAGTAGATCATTATTGATGAACCCATAAAGACAATCACCAAATTTTAACTTTCAGATTGAAATAAATCACCAAATTTTAACTTTCGGATAGGAATAAAGATATAAATGGCATATTAAAGAAAATAATATAATTTTCTTAGATGTTACAACAAAAATAAAAAGCTTGGAATGAAATAAATTTCTGATTTTCAGTTTATAGTATATTTTCTTAATGTTAGAACTGGATTTGTTTTGTTAATTTTAACTAATAACAGATTCCTAATAATAAAAATAGCTGTAAGAATAAATATATTGGTTTAAACTCGAGTACATTTCCAAGAAGGCAAACCGCGTCCACATATAGAGTAAAGGCAGGTAAAAAGTAATCCCCAAGGCATTCCAGTGTGGGAAAATTCATCTTTTCTGCTTTAATCTTATATGACACAGAAGAAACAAACTATTACCAAATTCAAGACTACATTTAGCAGAACGCTGCTGATAATGTAATTCACAATCAAAAGCTCAGTTACGATATAAATGAGAATCGCAAAAACTCCCAGTCCAAGTGAAATTGCCTGCATTTAAAAGAAACCCCAGTGAGACTTCCAAACACGGCAGCTGTTATACAGAAAGCAAATAGAAACACGTTGATCCCATAGTCTGCCATCCTAACAGATTGGTCGAGGCCTCTGGATACACAAAACATGATCATTAGGAATATTGTTTAGCGGACGTATGAAGTGGAAAATGACAAGAAAGATAAGCAAAATGATAAGTCAGCAGAAAGAAAACTTTTGGGTAATGCTGCACATGCGCAATCACAACCTGCTTCTTGTGGTAGAACAGGACAACTAGCGCCATGATCACCATCTGCAAAGCGAGAAATGCATAGGTTTTTCTCACAAAAGCTCTCCGGTCATGTAACTGTGCGGCAATTCCTTCCCCATCAGGTGGAGTTGGAGGTGGCGGGGCTTCTTCCGCAAAAAAAAATTTGAAAAATATTTGGTAGAAAAGACCAGGATTACTTGAAAATTTTGAAATAGAATTTACTCACTGTACACCGTAGATTACTGCCACAGCAATATCATAACATTATATAAAGTAAAAAAAAAAAAAAAAAGTTGTGATATTTCCATGCCATCCTAATCATTTGTTTAGGCTAGCCAAAATTGTCATTTTGTGTAAAAGTTCTGTTCTCATTGTACTGTTCTAGATGCTTTAACACTAAAGATTAATAAAAATGTTCACATTTTCATGTTCTAAAGTTCTACATATTTTCAAGTAATGATCACCTTTTTTTTTCAGTTGACTAAGTGACAACCTTTTTAGTATCGACAAGACAGTTCTGGAAATAAAAATCTAAATAAAATAACATAGCAAAATAATTAATTTCCTTATCTCCTTGAAAAAGCAGCAACTACTTTAGAATGACTTAAAGAAGTTCGTCGATGAAGCTATTCAGTTCTGAAATGGCGGACAAACGAATAAACCAGTCAATGTCCTATTTCCGAAAAAGAAGGTAATCGGAGAAGTTAAAGGAAGCAAAGTGATTGATTAGGTTGTCCCTTTAATCCTTTGACTTTTCACCTCAATTCCTTATTTTCAGCTTGACATCAATAAACATCATTATTAACAGCAGAGACTTTCTTTAGCATTTATGAAATCTATATCTTGAGAAATTTTATAAGATAGTCCTTAACTAAAAATCCAACCGTTCCAAGGAGGACCTCACACCAATTAACACGACCTGAAAAACTGTTTTTAGGTGGTGTTGCTCCAACTCCCGGCTGATGATCACAT
The DNA here is from genome assembly GCA_023159025.1 of Thereuonema tuberculata. NCBI lineage: Eukaryota > Metazoa > Arthropoda > Chilopoda > Scutigeromorpha > Scutigeridae > Thereuonema > Thereuonema tuberculata. The sequence goes on from JAFIDM010093992.1 coordinate 20,934, forward strand.
GACTTCAACCTAACAATCAAAGCTAAAAGAAGAATTAATATCCACATGCAAAGCTTGTTGTGTACAACACAGAACCAGGAGGATTACAACAAATTTTCTTTATTTTTCGAACTAAACGATTCTGAACTACTACTTTCTATTAAAACCGATGCAAGATTCTGGTTTCCTTTTTAGTTCTTAAGAAAATTCGAGGATGGAACTCCTTCGTGGGCAGCGGATGGATATTTTCAAGGCAAGCACATGTAGCGTTTTAAGCAGGGCTTTGGAGCGGAGCCCGGAGCTGGAGCACGGAGCAGTAAAGCAATGGGTTTTTTCCCGGAGCTGGAACGGAGCCGGAGCACACAAGTTTTTGACTGCTCCACTGCTCCAGATTTTTTTTTTTTTTTTTAATTACACCAGTCCTATTAGGTGTAATTACAGAATTATTCCTGTTTTGTAGGTGCTGGAAAGTTTAACGATGTCTTTTCAAAAACAAAATTTAATTAATGTTAAAGAATAGATTAGAAGTTTTTTACTACATTTTTATTGACTACTAATTGCTTTTTGATTTCTCTAAAATTATTACAATTATAATTATTCCAATTTATTCGTCTAAATATCTTTGAGTAAGTATATTCATTTACTCCAAATCCAAACTTAGTTGGTTGAAGATTTTCAATTTTCCTACTATAAACAATAAGTCTTGTTTTGTTTTCAGAAGAGTATTTTTTCTCTGAACTCCTTCGTGGGCAGCGGATGGTTATTTTCAAGGCAAGCACATGTAGCGTTTTAAGAAAGCGGTGAAGACATATTTGTAGCGTTCCATTACTAATATCCTACAAGAGGAGGAACGGGTTTTTTTATTACCCCGCTCAGGCAAATACACGAGTGTTAATATTGACCGTCAGGAACCCGTGACCTTCGCGAAAGTTAGGGGTTTGTGTAGAATTTCTTGTCACCGTTGTATGGCACCTTCGTAAAAGATTTTAGTGTTGTAGTTTAATTACAGTACAAGAATAAAATCGAAAGGAAAAAAATCATACGTTACAGAATCCATAGATATTTAAAAAATAAAGTAAAGCAGAGGGAGAATTTTGGACATTATATAAACCATTGATAGATTACTATTTGCTCTCAACGGCTGAGCGATGCGCCATTTAAGTATGGAGTCGGTCCTCCAGTTGTTAGTTGATGTAAAAATTAAAAAAAAAAAAATGTATAGTGGCTGAGAGATGTCACGTTGCTATTGGCAACCCAGTGACCGGTGAGATGTTGGGTTGAAATTCAATTTAAATAAGTAATAAAATATTTTAAGGATTATTGTCATTAACACTGTTTAAACACTGTTTACTATCTTACAACTGAAGGAAGGAAGGTTTGTTGATTGTCAACAGGATATTGATCAGGTTGATTGTTCCTGAGTCTCAAGTTGGAATTAGTGCAATTGCAAGACAATAAATTCCCTTCCTAATTAAAGAGTAATGAAACAATATTAATAGGCGAGAGAAGCCACATTACGGAAAGGCAGTGTAATTCCAACTCACGGAATGGTGAAGAGAAATAAGGGAGCTAAAATGCTCAACAGTCGCCCGTAATAGACTGCCCAATTTGTTGTGGGCGAGTATTGGTTATTTAAATGTGAATTTGTCGTTGGGTAAAGATGCAAAACGGGGAGAGGTTTACCTGAAAAGGTGAAAATTTACAAAATAAAATGCTCTGATTATAGGGAGATTATGTCCTCGTACCACCCGGCCTCTGTACCTGCATCTTGTACAGGCATGGTGGGTGGGTTAACTTTTAAATCTCACTGCGGTGACAAACTATTGTCGGAGAAATCCGCCACATTTTTTTTTGGGGGCTGGAAAGCATACTAATGAGGAGTTTTCTTTGTTTTCCATTTGATTAAATTGCGATTTGTATCGTTCGCAGGAGTAGGGGTTGTCCTGTATTTGTAAATGGAGGGTGAATTTTTCGGTTAGAGCAAAGGTGTTTTGGTTAGTGGGCAGATAACTTAGTGCTTTTAAGAAAATTTTCCCGCGTGAAAATTTTTTCGTTGTCGGGGGGACTTTGTCACGTTGCTATTGGCAACCAGTGACCGGTGAGATGTTGGGTTGAAATTCAATTTAAATAAGTAATAAATATTTTAAATTTTGTTTGCTTTAAGGATTATTGTCATTAATTGTATTTGTTGGTATTTAGAAAATATTTAGATTGTGTTTGTTATAATTTCTTTTTATATTTTTCCTTTTCACTGATAAATTTCAATATAGGAAATTCATGGAAATGGAAAACGCAAGAAAGATACTGTGTTTAGTGTGAGGAAATCACGTGACTTCGATACAAAGTTTCGAAGTCATTCTGGGAGAAAAATGCTCTAAATACGTGACGCGGGAAATGACCGTAGTAATGTGATAGTTTTATAATGTTTCTACTGGTTAGTAGAAAATGAATTTTATGTTTTGGCGCGAAAAAGTGCGATAAGAAGTTTTGAGGAGTTGACAGACACAGTTGGCCTATTGATGGCGAAGGACAAGTGGTTCAATTTGTTGAGTTATCTCTATAATATAAATAGACGACTAAATATAATCGTAGTCGTCTCACTGATCCACAAAGGAACCAACAATGGATATGAGGCGATATAGATTAGAACACCAAGGAATGCTCTGACGTTGAACTTCAAAAACGGGATGCAAACACACACTTATACCGCTAATGCTCATAATGTTTATACAGCCAGGGTCGAACCTGATACTGAAACAGTCGCATAAGGAATTCGAGCACCACGTGGTCAATCATCCAATGATCCATCCGACCACACACAAACCATAGAGCGAATGTGGCTAAATGTTACATTTTGACAGAAGGAAGGTCTAAAAAACGACTGGATCTTTTATCTTTTCCAAGTTTTAGTACTTCCACAACCTCGAATTCGGTCTGACATTACAAATACCCATGCAAAATGTCTGAATTTTCTTGGTGATATTTCGAGAGTTTATCCAGGTGGTTTGGCTGGCTGACGTGTGGTTGGCCGTGCAAGCTAACACGTAAAGAAGAGCATATAATATAATGAATGCTTGATGAGAAAAATGATATAATGAATGTCTTTCCCTCACATGAATTCCTTAAGAAGTCTTTTGCTAAAAAAGACGAAATATTGAAGATATTGTTGAAGAGGTTGTTTTTTAGGGTTTTTTTTATTTAAGATATATGTTAGATAACACAGTTCATGACGCTCAGTGGACTTTTCCATTATTTTCAAAATTAGAAGTATTTTTGTGGCCTTGTGTTAAAGTCAGGACTCAGGCTTAACTCCCGGCCTGGCAACAGTGTGTTCCTTGCTCCCGGACATTCTATTTGCTACCATTGTGGATATTTGGACCGTCCAATCTACACTTCCTTGGATTCAATTTGACGATAACCATCACTGGAAGTATGTTCTAATCTTAATATTTGAGACAGGACTTGCAAGTTTGGCTTAGTAGATTTATTTTCTTTTTCCTTTTGATTATTATTTTATTCAAAATATTCAAATTTTTAAATTTTCTGTCGCTTTTATTTCTTTTGGTTTCTTAACCGCCGTCTGTCTCTCTCTCCTAAGGCAGGTCTTTGTTCTTTTCTTTTATTGCATTATGAATAACCAATTTGTTTTATTGTTTAGTTACAACTTGGTTTCTAATTCTTTTTGTATTTTGCAATTTTATGACCTAAAGAATGATAAGGTATTGTCATTACGATTTCGTCACTGACGAAGTGATAGACCAGCATAAATTATTGACGTACCTTTACATGAATTTTTTTCTACTCGTATCATAAAAGAAAAAGATAAAGGAGACGCTATTACAGTAATGTGAGCGGGGTATCTTTTCCTAGTTATATTTTAAAAACAGAGAGATGGGATTACTATAGAAAGGCCTAGGTTTAAATTGTATTCAGTTTGGTAAGCTTTAGGCATGAATAGGTTAGGTTTAGATTTAGGCCGAGTTAGAAAAGGAACATAGAAAAACACAAAGGACATAGGAGCCACCATGAACCAGCCTAACAGAAGCATAAGATTAATAAGGTCTTTTCTTTTCTTTCTTCAGACTGACACATACTGATTCCACAATTGCTGCATTCCTTGTCTCTGCATACTTATACCACCTCTACTTAAGTATTCACCCTCTCACCTGTTATTACTTTGTAAAGCTTTGCCATCATTTTTTTTATGCACTGCAACAACGGAATGCAACTAAAACCATCTTGTTCACATTAAAGCAGCACATGGATTACACCCCATTATACTATATATCTATTATGCTGTATATCTAACAGCCCACTATGCTGTTCTGGAAGAAGTAAGTTGCATGTTTTTTTTTTTTCTTTTCGTGAATGATTTTGGAGGAATACAGAAACAAATAGTGGAAATAGCTATGATTCATCTACACGTTTAATACCGTTTTACTATTACTCTGAGCTCAGTGTGCTTTTTCCGTCGTTGTTTATTCTTCTAGATAAGAATTTGTTGATAAATTAGGTTTTTTTAACATCAAATTAATGTGTGGTGTATTTAATTTAAAATATAAAAGGCGAACACACAAGGCTAGGAGTTCCAGCCACAATTAAAAATCAAATAAAAAGTCCAGACGGTTTTCATCTCGAATAAGGACGAGACTTCCTCAGTGGATGACACTTCCTCAGACACAAGGATCAGTTAGTGTAAAGGGAGAACAGTCAATGATACCACCAGGAACTGCAGAGCTCATGATAGACCCCTTACAGGAGGACCGAATCTGGAGACACTTAAGAGTTGATCAGTGTTACTAGATAGTGATAGTCTCTGGTGATCGTCAGATTATTTAGAGAAGGCGAAAATTCAGAGAATAGATTCGATGATTTCCAGTCATTTGTTATCAAATAGTATGGCGATACAAGTAAAGGCATCGTTGCAGATGTTCAGTATTTCGTTCTTCAGACAAGTAAAACCAACTTTATCTTCATTCGCCAGGTTAATGACAGGAAGTTAAAGGAACGGATGTGTTCCGTTGACTAAAGTACTGTTAAAATAATAGCACGAAAAAATTCGTAAGCATAGCTAGATAGGAACCGATCCGTATTGCGAAGTTAGTTCGAACAGTGAACGAGAAATATATTAAGTTTTAATGTAAATACAGTCAAGTAAAGAAATTATATTTGGCCAGGGCAAATTTAAAGTTAAGTAACAGAACTGTACAATTCAAAAACCGTTCGTTAAGTTAAATTAGAAGTTTCTATGTTAGGACCAAATGAACATATTCGTGTTAGAAAATAATTTAACAACAGATCAAAGCTAAGTTAATGTTCTATTTATCCAAACATTAAATACATCGTTAAAATTGGTTATTGAGCAGACGAGCTCCTTATTAACTATTTGAAAATATTTGGAATTTTTTTTCCAAACTCGAGCTAGTTTATCAAAAGATAAATATGTTTTGTAATTAAAGTTTACATTTTAACTTTAAAATATGGATAGGTAGGATAGGATTAAAATGGATAGGTAGGGGAGGACCAGTTCCATGGCCTGCACGTTCCCCTGACCTCAATCTTTTGGATTTTTCTTTGTGGGGCCACGTCAAACAATTTGGTTTACGCAGCAGACATTCCTAATGCAGACACACTTTATCAACGTGTCATGGAAGTCTGCGAAACCGTTCGTCACTGTGGGGAAGTATTTGAAAGAGTGCGACAGTCCATCATCTGACGAATGTATGCCTCCTGTGTGGAAGCACGAGAAGGACATTTTGAACATTTCTTATGAGTTGCTGAAAGTTTCTACACTTGTATATACACAGACAGAATATTGATTTAAATAAATTTCAGGTTAATATTATTTTATTCAAAAAAAGTATGTTCAGTTTAGTAAGTCACTGTGTTGAAAATGAACGATAGAAATCTCTGCGAAATATCGCTCTTTGCAGTTGTTTTAAAGAGGAATAAATACAAGAGTTTTATTAATCTGACAGGATCCTCAAGATACAGGATACAACAGGTAGGTCGCTGAAACAAATACCTCAAAGAAATAATGTCAAATCTGTGTGAGTTAATGGAAAGTAATTAATTTATAGTGTTCATGAAAAATGAACAGAGCGACGATAATTAACAGCTTTGATTGTATCAGCAAAGATAAAGCAATACAAATGAGTGATTAGTCAGTAAATAAATATATGCTAACTTGGTCAGTGGAACTAGTGCCGGTGCTGAAGACTAAGGTGTGACCATGAGTAGCAATTATTCATATCTCAGCGATATTAACTCGTTAATCAGTCAATGTTGGAGGTCATTTTTGTAGTAAATTAATTTTGCAGATATTTTAATAGCGTTTTCGATTAAGTACCGAACAAAAAATCTCTTATGTACATATCTTTGTATTTCGCTGAGGTATATCCCATTTTTAAAATATCGTAAATGAACGTCAACATTAAATTCTTCATCAAAATCTTCTAAGTGCCTGATGAACACAGAGTTTTTAATAACCATTTTGTTTTTCCTAATTTTCCTAAATAAAAAAAATAAAATAAAAAAACCTCCTATATGATCATTTAATGATATCTTCGGCTAATTCTTAGAAAGCGAGTAATTTCACGTCGTGCACGCATGAAAGAGAGATGAGTATAATAACAAAACATCATTCGCTCGCTGGGTCACGTGGTCAAGCATTAGTGTAGATTACAATGTATCGCACGAAAACATTGCCGATAGTTTTAATAAGATTTATTTTTAAAAATTTATTGTTGTTAAGTTCTACGAACTTCTAAAACTGCAGTGATTGTTATTACTTCGATTTAAAATCGATACTAGCCGGGGACACCGAATTCGTAATTTAGTGTTAAAACCTCTGGAAAATGGTGACAAAATACCGACTCTACCAGCGCCGGGTTGAACAAATCACCCTCACATCTCGATGAATCATTGATTACACTAGAAGATCAAGGATTAGAACCTGCTGCACGTTCATAAGTCACCCTCATGTTTGCAGCCACTCTCACCTACTGTGACTATTGAACCAGTCTGCTGCAGTAGTGCTGACGAAACTTTCTACGAGAACTATTGGCCAACACGCAATGCCCAGCGTCGAGCGTCGGCGAATAGCCAAAGTTTAGCTGAACGTCGCGTCGCAACGCGCACTGGGCTTCATGTCGCGTCGCGTCGTGGCGTTGATCAACCAGAACCGGAACCAGAAATTTCCCAGAATGCAACTGGCCGAACGCAGAAAAGTGTGCAAACATGGATTTGTTGAGCAACGATCAACGTTTTGTTGTGAATGCATATTTATACACAACTCTGACAGTGGGTCCAATGAGAAGAAAGAAAATTTGGGAGCAAGATATTCTGCAGAGAAGAAACACTCCAGGAGAATATCACAATCTCGTCGAAGAAATGCGACTGAAGGTTAGTAAATAAAAAAGCTATTGCCATGTGCCATTTGGTATCAAATTACGTGAAACAGAAATGAAGAAAGAAACATACAATTTATTTGTTTTTCAAAATATAGGATCCTTTGTGGTATTTCGAGTGTTTCCGGATGCCAAAAGAGAAAGTCTGCAATTTATTATGCCCCTCATTGCAGCGAAGGAATCTAATTTTAGGCAATCCATCGAGCCTCGTTTGTGAATACATCTGATGCTCAGATAAGTGCATATAAATGACGTATTGCAAGTATAGTAGATTACTTTAAAAGTTTAGAGTTTAAAAACTGCAAAATATGAATATTAAAATCAACTTTTAATTTTTTATATACAGGTATTTGGCATCTGGAGATTCAGTGAAGGGCATAGCCAAGAGCTACCGGATAGGATATACTACTGCCCGGGAAATAATAACAACAACAACCAAAGCTATGTGGCTAACTCGGCGCCACAAAGTATTGAAGGTAATACGTATGATATTACGTAGTAATAATGATGAAAACTTCATTATAAATACATTAATTGTACTGACGTTGTGGTGACGAAATTGTAAATTGTAGTTGGATTATTTGTATAATTACAAAGAAAACGGCCGATGTATTACATACAAATTTCCTGTAAGGAAATACGGAGAAAAAATCTTAATAGTCAATACATAGAAACATATGGAGACAAATGTAAAAATGCAACAGTAGTAATTAACAAAGAAAATTGTATCGTAGCAGGATTTGTGGGGGCCTATGTGTAGGTAACATGAAAGACATTATTGAATACTGTTCATTTAAAAATGACTTGACAAAAACAATAACCTTTATACATGAAATAAGTTATGTTATGTTATGCGGGAAATAGTTAATGTTATGTTGTGAAGTAAGTTAACAATACGGAGATAGGTAATGTGATGAAGCAACTACTGATAACGAGTCCTATTGCAGTAAAAAAAAAAATGTCAGTAAACAGACATATATTAAAAACAAATAAACAAGTATCCCATGTAACATAATAGAAATGGCAATGTAACTGTTGACAGAATGGAATAAAATGATCAACAGTTGGAAAATTTTAATTGTTGTTTTTAAAAAAAAAATCAATACAAAATAAAAAACTTAGTCAAATTAAATATGGCAAAAAAAAAAAATTAACAAAAGTTTGGCACGTAAATTATAAATGTGAAATATAGGATTGTTTACAATAACAAGGCTATAATAATTATAAGTTGATTTACAAGGTGAACATATTATTTACTGAAGACAGTCCTACCTAATAGGTCAACATAAAAAAAAATGTATACCTGTTGTATAGATGCTGAAAATATAAATGTAGTTAACATTTAAAAAAAAAATCAAAATGAAATTAAAATTTATCATGAAGCACAGCTGATATGAAAGTAGCTCCAGATTTCCACTTTTTATCTAGACTTATATCTTACCCAATACAATTGACTAAAGAAGTGATACATAACAGTGCCATTGCATCTGTTTCGAAAAAGAGTAATAAAAAGTTTTTCAAAAATACTAACCCAAATTTGTCATGTAATATAACTACAAACATATATATATATATACATTTGTCCTTTTTAACAAAAAAAAAAAAAAATCCATTAATATTGTAATTAAAAAAATTTGTCGTGAATATGTAAAATTCTTTATTGTTCCTAATATTCTTTCAGAATTACATGTAACCTAAAAATGTAAATATACATAATTAAACAATATAACGACATTTTGATTGATTTTATATAATTGTTTGTTAATGATAGGAAATCCATCAATCTAATCTGTAATTAATAATTTAGTCTAAAAGGGATTTAATGAAAATGAAATTGTGTTTGAAAGGAACCATGTCGTAATATAATGAAAAAAAAATGTCAGTGAATACAGTGTGTTAAGTATTTAAAAAAAAAAAAAAAGAATGTCCCAATGACATTTATGATGTAGATAAATGTTCAAATAACATTGACTGACTACATTATCACTCCCATAACTACTACACATCGAAAAACCACTTTTAACATTAGAAATCAAATTACAACAGTGTGTTGTATATAGGAAGAAACATAGTTCCATAGTAATTTGTGTGTGTATGATTCACATTGCGGTTCTGGAAATATATCATATGCCACTACTAGTCTAGTAGTGTTCTTATACTTGTCATGCTTGGTGTTGGTGCGTACGTTTTGCGTAATCCATATATTTTCTCTGTGTAAATCCGTTCACCACTAGGCGTGCCTTATATCGGCTTACACTGCCATCTTGATGATACTTGACTCGAAAAATCCATTTTGTGGTTAGGGGGACAGCGTATTTCGGTATTCGAACTTTCTTCCATGTGTGGTGAGATTCAATATTATGAAGTTCTTCATCAATGGCGGTTTTTCAATGTTCGCTTTCTTCGCACTCAATGGCATCTATGTAATTTTTCGGTTTTTTTATGACTAAGTGAAAAGTTTTCAATTTCGATTGTTGTGATCTTGTGATTTTTCCGGAACGGAGCTTCACTTGTTCCTCTTCATCGACAGTTTCGTCTGTTGGAACGTCTGTTTCTCCTTCTGAAGATCTAGTTTCTTCTTCGGCTTCGGACTCATCAGAACTTTGATCTTCCTGACTCTTCCTATTAGGATTTGATAAAATATCAACATAATATCTTCAGGTTTAATTTTTCTCAACTTTAATAAATCTGCTCCCATTTGTTTCTCATCAACATACACATTGCGGGTTTCTTCTAACCTATTCTTTTCCGGCACCCAAATTTTGTATCCTCTCAACTTCCTTGGGAGAATAACCCACCAAAAATTCCTCGATACATGCGTTCGACGTGCCTTGGGAATTCTAACGTATATCATATGCCACTACTAATAAAAGTAAAAAAGTTTTCGCATATCTGATATGACTGAGATGAAAAGCTGTCAACGCTGCTATGGTAAATGCTGGGAATGATTAAAAAATAGTAAATGTGACGTGTTGAAATACATGAGAATACCGTAGCCAAAACAACTGTACCGGTATACACTTTTCTACACTAATTGTATGAATCAATTAAGCATGCTGTCTGCTTCTGATAATACAATCTAATATATTTCTGTAACTATAATTTTTGTGTATTGTTTTGGTAACGGGAAATTCATTACTTAATTTCAGGAACAGAGTCCTCAAGAATGGGTGCGAATTGCGGAAGATTTTCACATTAAGTGGGATTTTCCCAATTGTTTAGGTGCCATAGATGGGAAGCACATTTCCATTGTGCCATCTCCCAATTCCAGCTCGGAATACTTCAATTACAAGAGATCCTTCAGCATTGTCTTGTTGGGAGTGAGTGATGCCAGGTAGGAATTAATGTGATGTCATGATAATTTATATCATTAAAAATCCAAATATGTTACATACAAAATGTACGTTGTAAACATTGTAGATAATGAAACAAATATTTTTTTTTTCCTTGTTTACAGATATCGCTTCAGCGTCGTTGATATTGGTGCGTACGGGAGAGATCCTAATGGAGGAGTATTTGCCCGTTCCCAGTTAGGAAATAAAATTTCCAAAAGCGAGGTTCCAGTTTCTCCACCTAAACCTTTTCCTGGCTCCAATATCAACCAGCCGTTTGTATTTGTGGCCGATGATGCTTTTCCGTTGAAGAATAACCTTATGCGCCCGTATCCAAAGGTGGGCCTGACACCGGAAAACTAGGCTTTCAATTATAGATTATCCAGTGCTTGTAGAAGTGTGGAGAATGCCTTTGGCATTTTTACAGCAAGGTAAGTTAATTTCACAGTTTCAGTGGTAACCAAAGTATAATATGACATGTGTCATGTATAGAAGGAATGAATGGATGTTCATTAGATTTAAATTTCCATTTGTTACAAGTGGGGTGTAATGCAAAAACCCATGAGATCGAAGGTGGAATGAACCATCCATGTCCTTGCTGCATATATTTGCCTTCACAATTTCCTAATGATGTGTGAAGGCAGTACCACCCCAGGATTCCTCCACAGTATGCTGATGTTGTTGACAGCCAGGACAACATAACACATGGTCTGTAGCGCAACATTAATGTCCACAGTTCGGGATTACCTAGAAGAATTGGAACATCGGCCACATCCTTTAAGGCCCAGGAAGTGAGACAGAACTTCATGCATTATTTTAACAGTGAGAATGGCAGGGTTTCATGGCAGGACACTTAGTAAGTATGACACCGACAATTGTCAAACATGACCACAATTTCCTAATGATGTGTGAAGGCAGGATTCCTCCAATACTGCCATCCACAGTACGCTATTGTAGTCGAATGCCAGGGCAACATAACAGATGGTCTATGACGCAACATTAATGTCCACAGTTCGGGATTGGCCACATCCTTTACGGCCCAGGAAGTGAGACAGAACTTCACGCATTATTTTAACAGTAAGAATGGCAGGGTTCCATGGTAGGACACTTAGTAAGTATGACACAGACAATTGTCAAACATTATATTAAATGTTACATTTTACTATGACTATTGTAGGTTATATAACGTTATGTAACGTTAAAAAATTAAAATGCAATGTACAAAATTGGAGAAATGCTGCAGGCATGACATGTTAACGAATTGAGAGTTAAAACCAAAATTTAAATATATCGAATAACATTTACTATCATCAATAATTCAAATAGAATGAACCAGAACTAATGTAATGTATTTATTTTCTTTTAAGACTCCCTATGCCTTCCGTGTATAGCACTTGACCAAGTTGTCAATGTGTAGTGGACTACATCTTGAGTGGAGCGGATTGAGGATTTGATTGAACTGGGACAGTCCAAGGACTACCGCTACATGAACATAAAGAGTATAAAAAATACAGTGAATATAGAAAGGAAGAATAAGTAGTGACCTTACTACGTAATCGCTACAGTGAAACAAATGAGTGTTATATTGCCATTCCAACAATGACAATCTATATGTTTAAAATTTATGGTAGTCAGCTGTTAGAGCAGACAATATATTTCACTCACATCGAAACAAAGACCTATACAATTTTGAAGTGCAAAGAATTCTGTGTGGCCAAGATATTTTTAAAAAGGAGTGATGAACGGTGCACTAAGGTCAGAGTATGTACATTGTTCTTTTCAAATACACTTCCTTTAGGTTTTAAACGTTAGACAAAAGAATCAGACACGATTAATGAAGATGTTCCTACATTAGTAACACGTCATGGTTCTGACACAAACTACACAGGGAGGTCCTGCTCCAAAAATACACACATCTAACGAAACTTTGGGTTAGATCTGCTTCCCAGAGTACACAGTCATTATTACCAGGCGAGATCTAGTAAGCTGTATGTTAAGTCAACCTTTAGGTCTCAGAAATACATGCACGAAGTTTTCGTTGAGTGATGTAGAGAACACAACTATCAAGCAGTAAGTAGACCAACTTTCTTAAGAATCTTCAATCAGGAAAATATTGCAATCCACCATCCACGAAAACATCAATGCCATAAT
>JAFIDM010093993.1:0-33788 GCA_023159025.1 Thereuonema tuberculata
GGCAATTGTTCAGGTGCTGTTTTTCATTTTCTTTTTCTTTTTTCTTAATTAATGTATTGTTCCACGCTTATTTCACTTATATTCTACTTTTGAATCGATAGTAATAATTCTTTATATCCTTATCTTGCTTTATCCTTCGATGTCTTCTTGTCTCAAGTACGGTCGTTTGCTTTGCTCCTTCCACGTCAACGTCATCTTGATTTGCGTCTGACTGACTGTCTCGCTGCTGCATTCTGCGACTGAGTCGAACTGCTCAGAACGTCTTAACTGCTTCCGAGAGAGAGGGAAGTGGAATCGAGGCTTCTTCGTCTTTTATAATGTATTTTCGCTGACGTCATTAAATATTCATGACTGGAAAAATTTACTGTTTAATTTATTTCATTTACGTTTGAAGCCAATAATACAAAATAATTTATTAATTAATTTATGACAATAATATCTTCAAAAACATTTAAAACTATTGATAACATATGCTTCTAACATAAATCTTGCTTCCTTATTATGTATGTCTTGTATATGATTTGGACGATTGGATCCGGATCGTGTCCTAATGATATTGAATGATGGGCCCACTCTGAGACTTCCGGATGGCTGTTAAAAAATGCGCTTATGTGTTCTTTTACACGCTCTCCTAATTTTCTCCCCGTATTTCCAAAATAAATTCCATTACTGGTCCTACATTTTTAATTGTATATAACTGCTACAGATTCCTTAATCTCTTTGTCTTTATTTTTTTACAATGACTCTAAATTCTTGTTAGTTGTTCTTATGATTGATATTTCATTAGCTCTACAAATTTCAATTATTCTCTTAGAAATTTGTTGATATTGTAAGGAACTTTTATTATATTTTTAATTTCTTTGGTTTCTTTAATGTTATCTTCTACCTTCTTTTGAAAAAAACATTTACACAACTTATTTAATAATTTTCTAGGATATTCATTATAATATAGTTTCTGTTTGAATTCATTGACTTTATTCATCCATTTCCCTTCATCTAAAGTATTTTCTGTTATTCTTTTTAACCCATTCATGATAGCTGCTCTCTTAGTTGGCCAATTATGTATTGGGTTATAATTTAAGTCGAGAAAATATGACCTTGGTTTTCTTCTTCCATCTTAAATTTAATGCTATCATCTGTGCTGTTTATAGTATTGAAGAAAATCCTAAATTGCCTGGGTGTACCTTTCCATATTATCAATATATCGTCAGAATATCATATATATTCAAAATCATTCTTATTCCATGTGAGTATGTTATTTACTTCAAAATTATTAAAGAAAATATGGGCGAGGGTCCCCGAGACTGGGCTACCCATTGGTAAACCAACATTTTGTTTATACCATTGATTGTCAAACTTAAAGAAGGAATTAAAACATAATAGTTCAAGTATTTCTATCACCTGTTCACTTTTTATTTTACTATTCAACAGAATTTCAGGATTTTTGGTTACATATTTCTTTTATCATCTTTATAATTTTTTACATCTTTAATTTTGGTATAAGTTATGAAATGAACTATTGATGAACAGTAGAAATGGAAGCTTATTTTATTTTAAGTTGACTCCTTCAGATTGTGCTTATGAAATGAACTGCTGATATTCAGTGAACATTGAATTTTTATTGAAATGTGTGATTGTATTGTTTACATTTCATTATCACTGGTTGTTAATTTCTATTACAAAGCTTTGGATTTCATCCTCTGTTATATTATCAATTTTCCAAAAATTTCTACTACTGTTGTAGTTTACTTTATGAATGTTTCCACATCTTTCTTGACTTTGCTGTGAAAATATCTTAATGTTTTCTTGGAAATTAGATATTAACTTTTTGCTTTGTTTTGTTTGCGATTTTATAGTTCTGAAATGAATTGTTGACATTCAGTGAAAATAATATTTTTTTTAAAGTTTACATGAACTGGAATATGAATTGAACTGTTGATATTCAGTAAAAAAGATTATTTTTTTTTATTTTTGTGCATTCTTATCAGTGAGGATATAAAATTAACATCAGTAAATAATCATTAGCATCAGGGGCGTATATAAGGTGGGGGCCGAGGGGGCCGGGGCCGGGCCCCCCCCCCCCCCCGAAATAATGAAGATATATGCTCCCCCCGTTTTTTTTGGTTGAACAGATAGGTTTTCATTGTTTTTTTTTCTTGTTTGAATAGATTTTTTGGCCCGGGCCCCCCCCCGAAATAATAAAGGTTTTTTTTTTTTTTTTTTTGGTGCAACGGATAGGTTTCAGCGATTTTTTTTTTTTTTTTTTTTTTTTTGGTTGAACGGATTTTGGGCTTCCCCCCCGAAAATATTTTCTATATACGCCACTGATTAGCATATACCTGTCTATTCATACACAATTCGTTTCAGGAGGCTATTCGAATTGCGATTTGTACGAATGTTGATTCAATTTTTCCCATAGGAAACCGTTCCAGACCCCAGATGTTGCTCACTTAAACCTCTATAATAATACGTAATGCAAAAAATCATCCATATTGAGTGACCAGGTCTGACTGAGACACGAATTCTACTTTCGACAAGAAAGAACATGAGTTTAGGTTTTTTTTTTTTTTTTTTTTATTTTCAGTTCAATTGTTGTTCTCACCTGGTTTGCTTTTAGGCTTGGTTGAATCACTAATCTTTTTTGGACACTTGATTAAACTTATTCTCAATAAACATATTTAACAACCAAGAGTAGCAATAAAATAACAGAACATTTTACGTTCGCTAAAAATGCTTGGCGAACGATAGTCAACATGAAACCCGATTTCCGAGTCGAATTTTATTCGAAAAAGTTAGAAGAATGCGGACTTGTAAGAGTGTATCGGTGAACAAATGGCGGGGTTACACTGTATTTAATCTTTTTCCTCGTGGCAGATCCGTCAAAAATTTTGTGTATGTAGAAAAAAGCTATGGTTAGACACCATCTTGTTTGTTTTGATATTAATGCATTTTGATTGGCGGAGAATAAATACAAATATTATTGCCTAACGGAAAGGCAGGTTGTTATTGAATTCCTTTAGAAAAATGAAATTTCATATTTAGAACGTTTTATTTCATATCTGACAACATTTTGCTAAGCAGGCAATTTGGACCTATTTTCTTTGGCGGCAAAATACAAAAGCCTATTCTCCCTGCCAATTTCGAATGGGATAGACCGTAGTTACCATAATTTTATAGAAATCTGTGCAACCGTTTTAGAATGAAACGGGTACAAACATATAAAAGAACAAAAAAGGAGAAAAATATTGAATAGGAATAGTAAAATTTTGCATTCTCAATGAATTATTGACCAGTTTTTGATCAAATACAGAATTATTATCAATTATTATTAACAAACTTAAAACTTTACATTAGCTTATAACAAAAAAATTACTGAAATTTACGTTACAAACTGCTATATATCATAGAGTCTATCCGAATTCAATGAAAGTTCAAGAATTTTAGATTCTGTTGCTTCCATCAAGAATTTATCTTATAAGGAAATGCATTTAACTCTTAATTCTGCCTGGAACTCAGACATTATTCGTACCATTTCATGAATATTGTCTGACACATCGTTCTTGACGATCGCGTTTGCGCGGAAATCACGGAAATTACGAGTTTTGGCCATTAGCCTCTTCAGCAGGTCTCAAGGAATGTAATATTGTGAATGTCTGTCACTAGGAAAATGCTAGAGAAAAAATGTTAAAGTAGGAATTTTACCTTCAGCGTAGAGGCGATGGATACAGCGGCGAAAAAGGCATCGGTCAAAATCGTCGACATCAGTAATGGGGCTTGCTCGTGGCCGCTTCTTCCCCGGAGTCGATAAGCTTTTTTTCTCGCCATTTTATGAGAAGACATGGATAGAGGCTATTCTCGCGTCAATCACGTGAAATCGCGAAAATTCGGGATCGTCAAGACCAATGTGTCGGATAATAGTTACAACAGTTCAGTTTTCCTGAAATCTGGAATGACAAAACCATTAGAAATTGCAACGCCCATCTTATATTCTTTTCCGACCTCAATGGTAGTTCCATTGTTTTAATTGACACTTCTATATGAGTTCAGATATATTTACTTCATAATAACTTGAATCATTAAATACATCATCTTGAAACTTGAATGTAAATTAGATAAAAAAGACAAGATCTCTTTTTTATTTAAAAAATTTCGTTGACATTAGGCTCCAAATGCTTATGGAATTACTTGTTATTATTATTTATATAATACACTCATAGACAAAAAAATTAGCGCACCAAGAAGGAGTCGTCAAAATGAAACGAAATTTTACACACATAATGACTACTTTGATATAAGTAACTGATAAGAAAATCAACGAAAAAGGATAATTTATTTCAGAGAAAAAGGCAGAAGAACGGAGGAGTTAATACTCCGTTGGACCCCCTCTAGCGCGAATGCACGATGCGATACGATCGGGCATTGAGTCATACAAGTTCTGTATGATGTCTTGAGACATTTCGTTCCATATTTGCTGTAAACTTGCCTCTAGTTCGTTCAAACTCGTGGGATGCCCAACTCGTCGTCCCAAATGATCCCAGATATGCTCGATTTGAGACAAATCTGGGGATCGGGCAGGCCAAGGAAGGGTAGTAACAGTGCGGTCTTGTGACACCCTTGCCGTATGAGGCCGAGCATTGTCTTGTTGAAAAATGGCTCCTGGGAGCCGTTGCATGAGTGGCAAAACAATTGTGGTTGCAGGATATCATGAACATATCGCTAGGCTGTCATGGTGCCACGGAACAATACTAGGGGTGACCGTGTATTGTAGGCAATGGAACCCTATACCATCACACCGGCTGTGGGAGCGGTGTGTCGCTGTACAGCAAAGGCAGGATTGAAGCGTTCACCACGGGCTCGCCACACACGAACACGATTGTCATCACTGCCGAGATTGAATCTGGATTCGTTGCTAAAGACGACCTGGTTCCATTCCGCTGCAGTCCAGTTTCCTCGTGCGCGGCCAAACTCCAAACGGAGGCGTCGATGGATGGGCGTCAAGGGCAGCACACGTAATGGGCGCCGCGATACCAACTGTCCTTCAGCCAGGCGCCTTCGTATGGTTCGAGAAGACACAGAGGCCCCTAGTGAAGGTGCTACCTGTGCCTGGATGGCGGCCGATGAATCAGTTGGCTGTACGCGTGCATTTCTGACTATGTGGCGGTCTTCTCGACGACTGGTCTGTCGAGGGCGTCCTGAGCCTGGTCTTCGTGTACATGACATCTCTCGTGTCCACTGGTCCCAAAACTTCCTCACAACACAATCAGAGCGGCCTAATTGACGAGCTACTCGCCTAGCTGACCACCCAGCTTCCATCATCCCGACGATTCTCCCTCTCTCAAACTGCGACAACTGCGTATACTGTCTTCGAACACGGCGTAATGGCTTGTCTACCTCAGCTCTTCCTTTGTAAATGATTCAGCACACTCAAACAAGCTTTGGTTATCTGTTTTATACTCTACAGAGTACGATGTTCAACGCCCTCTACCGGCTATACGTAATGCGCAATCACGCTGCATTTCTAATCATTTGCATATCTCCCCGACATGTACCTTCATTGCAAGTTTCGTTACGATCGCGCAATTATTTCTTGGTGCGCTAATTTTTTTGTCCATGAGTATATAATTATAATATTTGGAATTTATTTAATTGCAATATTTGCTACAAATAAATATATCTATATATACTTTGTTATGAAAAATATTTTTATTGGTTATTACAATCTAGATTTACCAGGTACATTAGTGATTTTAAAAACAACACGAGTTATTTTTTATTCCTTATCTCTAAAGACATCTTTAGATTTTTGCTTGAATTAGATTAGGCTAAACGCTGAAAAAGTTGAATTTCAGATGTTAGCATGGATTTGAGCCTTGATGAGGTCACCATTTGTTTTTCCTCCTCTCATCTTATTTTTTTAAAAATATGATTCCCGTCTAAATAATAATAGAGTAAATTTTATAAAATAGCAGTTACAATATATCTTAAAAACATAGAACTCATCCCCCGTAATACTTGGCACATGTAGTGTAAAAAAGAAGACCTTCCAGAAGGACCTTCAGGACTTACAATAGTTGAAAAGGACTTACAATAGTTGTTGAACATAACAATTTTTGCAGTTGTCTTCATTTTGCTTCAGTCATGGCGTTAAGTCCACAAGCAAAATGAGGACGACTGCAAAAATTTTATTTCTTTTGTATACTTCTTTTACAAATGCAGCTAAATTCTGAAAATTTAAATTTGAACTTATGAAGCATCTGGAGATCATTGTTTTTGTTTTAATTTTCAAAATATTCTGCAAATAATTAAAATCATTCAATTATAGTCAAATTTTGTTATTTTTTTTTCGATTTAGTACTCGGTATTTTCAACTAAAAAAAATCTCGAATACCTGAAATGTTAAAAATTTTGTAAATTAATGATTTGTATTTAAAAACTTTTATTAATAATGCAAATTTAATTTTAAAAAAAATAATTTCACACAATTTAAAAAAAAAAAACATTTTTTTTTTGTAAATTGATTGTTGTACTAATAATAGATATTTTAAATACAAATTATTATTTTAAGTATTTTTTTATCAATTCATGTATTTGTCAATTTTTTTTAAGTTGAAAATATCTAGTAAAACCTAGTAAAATTTTTATGTTCAACATCCTTTTCAATTTTGTAAGTCCGGATGGTCCTTCCGGGAGGACTTCTTTTTATAAATGGTTAAAAATTTTTTTTTAAATTTACACATATTTTCATGGACTAATGTTATAATAATATAAATTTTATGGAGACCCCCCAAAATTTTGAATTTGTCTGATGTTCGGATCCAGGAGGGTATAGCATAGTATGGAAGGAACATTTTTTTTCAATACTAAATCAGCTATAACCATGAACTGCTTCCTGTCGATAAGGTCAATCGATTCACCTGTACATTGACCGCTCTTGACAAAATGGAAGTTGATGTATACTTTAACATCAACAATACCTTGCATCCAACTTATATGGAAGATGGTGGCCTCCCACATATTGGATTCACCCTACAACATTCTTGCGCCAACCGATCACTGGATGATTAGTCGATCATGTTTCCTGTTTTCTATCACGTTCTTCAGATCTGAACCCATGTGATTTCTGGTTGTGGGGCCATTTACCAAATATGGTTTATCGTGGAAATCTTGAAATTCGGCAGACTTGAAGGCCCATCCGTATTACACTACATGTGCCAAGTATTATGAGGGATCAGTTCCGGTCAGGCGTTGAACAGACTGTACAAATGTCACAACTTCACGTTCCTAAACAGTCCATGCAGCAGAAATGTCCCATATAGAACAAAGAAATGCTTTGTGATTGCGTTTTAGTTGATTATTGCTTATTTTGTAGCTATTTGCTGGTTTTTTTTTTGTATTTTGCTGTATATTGCCCCTAGTAAATTGTTTTAAAAGCTTTTGCTTGGTTTTCCTTTTTTTTATAATTCTTTCCCAGATCATTTGAATAGACTGCATACAAATTTTGGTATCAATCCCCTGATTGGCTTTTTAGCTTCAGAGTGCTCTGAATAGACACAGTTGAAATACGATCAGTTTTTTTTGTGCCTATATTTATTAAAAAGACAATTATTAATCTGGGTAATCCGGATTAACCGATAATCTAAAGCTTCCGGATTACTGATAGACAATCTTTATTTTGAGAAAGATCTATGTTTTTAAGATATATTGTAACTGTTATTTTATAAAATTTACTCTATAATTATTTGGACGGGAATCATATTTTTAAAAAAATAAGATGAGAGGAGGAAAAAGAAATGATGACCTCATCAAGGTGACCACATCAAGGTGAATGAATGGTGACCTCATCAAGGCTCAAATCCATGCTAACATCTGAAATTCAACTTTTCCAGCGTTTAGCCTAATCTAATTCAAGCAAAAATCTAAAGATGTCTTTAAAGATAAGGAATAAAAAATAACTCGTATTGTCTTTAAAATCACTAATGTACCTGGTAAATCTAGATTGTAATAACCAATAAAAATATTTTTCATAACGAAGTATATATAGATATATTTATTTGTAGCAAATACTGCAATTAAATAAATTCCAAATATTATAATTATATTATATAAATAATAATAACAAGTAATTCCATAAGCATTTGGAGCCTAATGTCAACGAAATTTTTTAAATAAAAAAAGAGATCTTGTCTCCTCTAATTTACATTCAAGTTTCAAGATGATGAATAATGATTAAAGTTATTATGAAGTAAATATATCTGAACCCATATAGAAGTGACAATTAAAACAATGGAACTACCATTAAGGTCGCAAAAGAATAAAAGATGGCGTTGCAGTTTCTAATGGTTTTGTCATTCCAGGTATCAGGAAAACTGAACTGTTGTAACTATTCATGGAAAGGTACGAATAATGTATGAGTTCGAGGCAGAATTAACAGTTAAATGCATTTCCTTATAAAATAAATTCGTGACGGAAGCAACAATACTGCAGAATCTAAAATTCTTGAACTTTCATTGAATTCGGATAGACTCTATGATATATAGCAGTTTGTAACGTAAATTTCAGTAAATTTTTTGTTATAAGCTAATGTAACGTTACGTACAAGATTCAGATTTCTGGTATCAGTGCTTCATTTGGCCTACAAAATCCCAATAAAGAAGTGGCAAGCAAGAAACCCAGAGGAGAAAAAATTCTTCAGTGACACAAAAAAGAAATCCAAAAAAATGTAAGGAAGAACTAGGGCTCCTTATTGATGTTCCCAAACAGGGATTCGGTAACATCAATGATGGAAACACAGCTAGGCGGTTCTTCTCCGATCCAAAAACAGCGTCAAACATCAATGGAGTAAACCTTGATCTCATCAAGAGATTGAAAGTGATCTTAGAAGCCATTATGAGTGGGCATCACATTGATGATAAGAAATTTCAGTTATACGCTGATGAAACGTCTAGGCTTTATGTAAGTCTGTACGGCTGGCACCCCATGACACCAATAATGCATAAAGTTTTGGTTCATGGGGCTACAGTCACTAAACATGCCATTTTACCTATAGGACAATTAGCAGAAGAAGCTGCTGAGGCCAGAAATAAACATTTCAGAAGTACAGAGATAAATTCTTTAGGAAGTTTCACCGAACGATTTGCAATAGGGACGTCCTAAACCGGCGTTTTCTTTCAAGCAATCCGTTGATGAGCTGCTCAAGAAAACAGTCTTGTAAAAAAATAAACCTTTTAGCAGTGAGACACTTGCACTTCTTCTGCCAGAGCCACCTGAAGGTGGTCGTTGTGGAAGTTGTGTTGAAGAAAGTGCGATGAAATTGGAAGGGATGCAGAAGATATTTAAGAACCATTTGAACATTTTGAAAGACAATGAACGGGGCGATGCGATGCTGGTACTGCATATAAGAGAACGGCATTCTATAGGTTTAGTAATATAAGTTAATTTGTATTCTTATATTCTATGCTGTCTGAATTCAAAATTGCAAATGATTGATTGAAATCTTTGCATTACGAACAGAGCCGTTTCTAGGTGTTCTGCCACCCTAGGCGAGAACTGAAAAATGCCGCCCCCTCCCTTTTAAATGCCGCCCCCACCAAAAAAAAAACAGAATCTTCAATTCAACAATCCAAAAAAGACGACAATCCTATTTTAACAACCAAGAAAAAACAGAATCTTTAATTCAACAACCCAAAAAAAAAAACGGAATTCGTCCTTCGGCCGCCCTAAAATCTTGCCGCCCTAGGCGGTCGCCTAGTCTTGCCTAATGGTAGAAACGGCCCTGATCACGAAACTTGAAAAGGTGTCGACTTCAAGTTTGATATATTAGATTTATATATGCCTAATTTTGAAGAATTATGTATCATATCTTCTAATTAAGGTATTCAAATATTAATTTTATATTTTATGTTCATACTGTAACTCAATATTGCAGATTTTGTTCTTATAATTCTTAATTAATAAATTCTGAAAATGATTTAGTTTTTACAATTTTCAATTAATTTCTTTTAATAGTTTAATTTAAATTAGTGATTTTACAATTGATTTGGTTTCTTTTTGATAATTTAGATTTAAAATTGCATAATTTAGCTATTAAATTGATAGTTTTATTTTAAATATAGATTTAGATATGGTTAATTTCTGTAAGTAATAGAGAGGAGGGGCACTCTTTATTCCTTCAATTTGTAATTTAAATTAGATAATTTAACTGTTAGCCTATATTGTGTAGTCTAAATTTTTTAAATTTTTAAATTTCAATTTTAAATTCAGTTTTAAATAATTTAGTTAATAGTTAATTAGTTTTTGCAATTTTTATTTATTTCTTTTTGATAATTCAAAATTAGATAATTTAGCTATTACATAGGTTATTTTTATTTTAAAATTAGATTTAATATTGATATTTAGATAAATTTTATATTTTATATTTAATTTTTAATTTTGAAAGAGCAGAATCTTGATTATGTTGCGTTTTAATTTCTAAATTATTTCCAAATTTCGCCGCTGATGAAGTGGAGACTAATTGAATTATATCTCCATGGAAACAGTGATTTGTTTTTTGATCGGCATTTTGTTTTTTTGATATTGGAATTTTCAAATCACAAATCACTGTCCGGCATTATATATATATATATATATGTAGAGTTATGTAATATACTTTCATCCGAGTATTAATAAAAATATATTTTAAACTAAAATTCATTCAAATTCAACTAAAATTTTACCTGAATTATAATAAAAGCCCAAAAATGGTTAAAAATTGTAGGGTTTTATGTTAAAAAATATATTCATAAATATATAAATATTTAAAATTGCATTTAAATAAAATAACATGTCCCGTTAGGTAATTGAAATTAACGTCAAACATTTTTTCGTTAATCTTGACTGATAATTTAATTTGTTGTTTCAATATATCTGCTCCAAAGAGAAGACTAGCTACTTAAAAAAGGAAATACATGAAATAGTTTGTCTTATTTGTTATGACTAAACAATATTTATACACTCTTTTGGTCATATAATCCCTGTATAGAATATTCTACGTGAGCATGAAAGAAATATATTAGAATAATTTATAATTTCCCTGATTTTAATTCATTTTCCTCCGTTTTCCAGATTTCCCTGACTTCTAGGAACAATATTTCCTAAAGGTTTATGCCGGTTTAGGAACTATATTCCCTATCTATAATATGTGAGGTAGTAATTAATATTCAAGAAAAAAGGTTTCACTCAATAAAATAAAGGAAACAACGTGTAAATATTTTTGGCCAGGTTTTTGTCCCTAATACCTCACTGTGCGACGGCGCGACATTGTCGCAGAACGAAAATGAGGGCTGCAGAAAGATATCGTATAGAATGAACGTTTTTTGATTAATTTATTACTAAAAGGCCCACACCCGCAGAAAGGTTTTCGTCTTAGCATCAATCGTTGCAAAAAAGATAAAAAACATTTTGCCTTGGGGAACTAAACTTGATGTGAAATTTAAAAAAAAAAAATGCTATTAAGAAACTATATTTTTATCAGGAAATTCTGATAGTATATATGCATAGCAACAAGTACTGAAATACAAAATTTGCTGTGTTTTTAAGTTTCTAGCAAGTCTATTTTTGCTAAGTTTTAAAAATATTTAAAAATGATAAAAGTTAGGGGTAAAAAAAAGTAACATATGCACATTATTATTGGAATATGTGTGCCATTAAAAAATTAAAATCAATATTATTCCTTTTAGGACAGACTTCCTACTTTAAATGAAACAGTTGGCGTTTTATAGTTGCTTTTAAAACTGTGTTGAAAGAATAGTGGCTACTATTTGTCTCTTGTCTCAAATGAATTTCCCTGCATGTCCATTAAATGATAGTTTCTGGTTATAAAGGGTCTTTTAAAAAAGATTCCCGAAACAAATTATCTTTCATGAATACATTATAAGGTTTTATGTCTAGTTTTTGAAAATTAGTGATCTCTAATTTTTTTTTTGGCCTTTGGAAAACACTTTCAGTAGAGGGAGAAAGAATGACGGATTTATTAGAAGATTCTAATTCATGGCAGGCCTTCAGTGATACTTTTTCCAAACTGGTCGTGCAGAAAGGTTCGGAAGTGGAATGTCCAAGAGATGGATCACGTTGTACCATTGTTGTTAATCAGTTGGATGGACCGTGTCTTCCTATTATTCAGGATTTCCTATTAGATACAGAGTGCTGCCTTACAATAGGAGAATGTGATGCAGCAGCAGGTCATATTTTAGAAAGTCTTCTTATGACTATGAATTGTTCAGAAGTAGCTCAAGTGAAATGTGCAGTCAAACAGTATGAACTTCATGAAAAATTTGATAGAAATGATAAAAGCATGATTTATTTTAGTTTCAAAGTTGAACTTATTAAGTTTTTTAAAGGAACTGAAGTTTATGAAATGGATTCTGCTACAAAGTTTAATAGAGCGTTACATCATAAAACAAAAGGTGTTGAACTATTTAATAACAAGCAAACATTTGCGGCCTTCCATCGTTTTAGGAAAGCTAGGAAACTACTTATTTTTCTTAGTTCGTCAGAGCTCAATTTAGAAAATAAGCATTTGTTGACATCGTGCCGTCTTAATATTGCTGCTTGCCAATTATTGACAGAAAAGTATGAAGAAGTAGTCAAAAACTGCAATGCTGTCCTTGTAGTTGAACCAGACAACTTAAAAGCAATTTATCGAAGAGGTGTTGCTTATATTTACCTTCAAGAATACGAAAGAGCAAATACAGACTTGAAGAGAGTTTCACAAAGAGAACCTAACAATGCATTAGTCAGGAAGCAGTTATCCATTCTGAATGAAAAAATGGAAAGCTTTAATAGCTATTATGCCAAACAGATGAGAAAATTATTCATATAATGTAATGATTTCCATCATTAAGGTCCTGATTCAAGCAAATACAGGCGACTGCAAACCTTTTATTTCTTTTATACGTTCCTTATACCAAAGCACCTAAAATCCTGAAAAATTAAATATGAACTTGTGAAGCATAAGGGATTTCTACTTTCTTGTTTTTAATTTTCAAGATATTTTGTAATTAATTAAATTAAAATTCAAAAACAGTCAATTTTTGGGTGTATTCGAGGTATTACTACACATTTTCAACTTAAAAAACTTTAACGAAAACCTGAATGATACAAAGTTTGTGTTAAAAAATAAAAATCATGTTTTTTTAAAATTGTGTGAGATTAAATTATTTTTTAAAAATTAACTATTGCATTAATATGTTAAATATAAAATATTATTTTACAAATTTTTTATCATTTTAGGTTTTCGCCTAATTGTTTTGAGTTGATAATGTGTAGCAATACCTCAAAAACTTCCAAAAAATTGCCTGTTATTGAATTTTAATTTAATTAATTGCAGAATATTTTGAAAAGTAAAAACAAGCAATTTTAAATCTCAGATGCTTCACAAGTTCATGTTGAAATTTTCTGAATTTTAGGTGCATTGGTAAAAAGAAAAATGTAAAAGAAATAAAAGGTTTGCAGTCGCCTGCATTTGCTCTAGTCGGGACCTTAATGTTTGAAATAACAGAAATATGTAAAGATTGAAAAATATCTCTACATTCTTTAAGTGCCAAACTGCTCATTGTTTGTCTTAGAAATAAATGAATTTAGTTAGTATCAAACTTAAAAAAAAAATATTCCCCATCATATAATTTATTTTGTGCAGTTAAAGTACCACTGATAACATTCTTTTTGTTAAATAAGAGTTAATGATCAGTAGTTGGCAGATTGAATATTGGTGAATTACCACACACTTATGTTTATTTTCTTGTTACAAAAATTTCCACTTGTTCTTGGAGGTTAATGCTTTATTCAGTAAATAAGAGTTCTTCCATTTCATTAACTTAATTCATTAATATATAAAGTACAAAACTGTTGAAACTATTGATGAAGCTAGAGCATAACTTAGTTTTAAGATCATTTTCTCCATTCACTAATGAACGTTGCATTTATCTTGGATACATGACTTTATATTATTTTCAGAATTTTAATGTAAAATATGTAATATTTATTTTTTAAGGTTTCAGTTTCAAAATAAAAAAAAACTGCCATAACTGTTAATTAGTAAATAAATTATTACTACGTTGATTATTTAAAATGAAGTGTTAAACTCTATCTCATCCTTGCGTTATTTCACAAAATTTTGTTACTCTTTTCTCTACAGAATTTTGATTTGAATCATAATTTATTTAGATAATACTAGCAACCCAGGAAAAGTGGATTCTCCCAACCCATGACTGCTTTCAGAACCAGCAAAGGCGTCAATAATACCGTCGTGAGGGGACCCGGATCTTACATTGTGAAATAAACAATTGAAATCAAATATATACATAAACAAATAAACAATTAATTTAAAATTGATACCTAACATAAATATTCGTGAATAAACATGTGAACTTTTCTTTAACTAATCTTTAAAATGCTTTTCAATCTTTTGTTTTTCATTAATGATTTCCTATATATATTTAAAGATACTTTGTTAACTCTAAGTGACGTATTCTTTTTTAAACATATACTATAATTTATTAAACAAGATCTCGCTAATGAGAGTTTGTTATATTTTGTTTTTTTAGGAAAGAGAAATAAGATTTTTCTCTTTCCGTTTATGTTTTTGTATTTTTCGTTATTTAACTTTTAAAGATATGGGATCTTGAGAAAGTCCTCGAAATAAAGGACGAAATATTGAAGGCATGTTGATGGCGTTTGTGTTTGATTTCGAGTTTTATAGGATTATGAAGATATAGAAATTGTTATTTAACTTAGATATCAAATTAATCATTTTGATAGATTTATACTTGTGTTTGATATAAATTTCCTTCCTTCCATCAACTTTGGCCAACTATGGACAACGGGCTAGCCCTACCTGACAACATCAAAGTGAGGCTAGGAAATTCAAGAACAGGAACGAGATTTACATCCCGTCGAGAATAATTCTGAGATAGTAAGTCCCAGGGAGAATGGACGAAACACAGATGAAAGAAAGAAACAGCAAAGGCAACACCGGCATTCCAATCCAGATTCCGACACATCGGCCACACGGCAGACCGCCATCTAGACCGCTCGGCCATGCCGGAACGGCTTTAATATAAATTTATATATACCAGCTTCTTGCTGACTGAAAGATAATTCTATGGTTATATTCAAGATATATTTTTAACATAGCAAAAGTGAGGCTTTGATAATATAACTTCTTATTTTAACGATATCTTAGCACTAACTAGCATAAGTGTTGGATTCAGTTCATTTTTACATACAGACAGAGCAAAACCATCTTTTGGGCAGATAATGGTACCTTAAGAAATATAAAACTTTTATTAAAATATTTTGGAGGTGTTTTTTCTCATACCAAGCAAATTTTATTGTTGAAACAGACAAAACGTCATTAGTGCGCATGTGCGGGATGACGATTGAATCCGGATTTCCGGTGAGACTTGTATTGTGTAAATAACCAAGATGTTGACAACCAATGTAAGTAGATGTAAGTTTTAAATATACAATCAAATCAATCTGCTGAGTTTTTCTGTAAACATAACAACAGGTTATGGCCCAGACAACACTTCCAAATGCTAAATTTAAAGCTTGTGGATGAACTACTTATAATATTACTGCTGTATAGTCTCCCTGATGTGTATGACTCCTTCAGAATAGCAATAGAAACTCAAGAAACATTACCTACTCCTGAAATACTTAGGATTAAGATGATGGAAGAGTTTGAAGCTAGAAAGCGAGATTACTTGAACAGTGATTCGACAGATGCAATGTACGCTTGCAGAAAAAATACAGAGAGAAATAAAAATTGTAATGAAGAGATAGTTACAAATAAAGAAGAGGTCAAATTTAAATTTAAATGTCATAGATGTAATAAAGTTGGTCATATGGCAAAAGATTGCAGAGCTAACTTACCTAGTAAGAGAAAACAACAATCTACAAGTAGCCATACAACGAGACGTGTTGAAACATCAATGGAAGTTAACGCTGTTAATCAGAAAGGAAAATGGTGTCTCGATTCTGGTGCATCATCTCACATGTGTGCAGATAAAGGAAGTTTTATTAAACTTGAAAAAGCCGGAACATCAACTTTAAGACTAGCAGATGAGAAAACTACAGAAATAAAAGGAAGAGGAACTGTGAAAGTGAAGATAAACAATAATTCAAATGTAATCTTCACGATACGTTGCTTGTACCTGACCTTCGATCGAATTTACTCTCAGTGGGGAAAATGACGAATTACGGTCTCAAAGTAATATTTGAAAAGGGATAAAGCGATTGTGATAAATCCAAAGAATAAAAGGAAAAAAATGTCTGCCAAAAAGAACGAAGATCTTTATTTTGTATCTGAAATGAAAGAAAAGACCAGAATTGCAGAAGAGGAATGTAATTCGATTCAAGAATGGCACGAGAGGTTTGGTCATCTAAATGAAAGGAATTTAACGGAGTTAATGACCCAGAATAAAGTGTACGGACTAAAATTTGATACAAAGGAATCCTTTGAGTCCAAGGACTAAATCCTTGTGAAATATGTATCAAAGGAAAACAAACCCAAACACCTTTTCGAAAGGCAAGTGAAAACAGATGTGAATCTTCGTTGGAATTGATTCATACAGACATTTGTGGTCCGATGCCAGTTCAATCCCATGGAGGCTCTAAATATTTTGTTACGTTCATCGATGATAAGTCACGATGGTGCGATGTTTACTTCTTGAAGAAAAGAAGTGAGATCTTAGACGTTTTTAAGCAGTACAAAGTTTCGGTTAAAAATGAAGCTGAGAAGAAAATTAAATGCTTAAGATCGGACAATGGAACTGAATATACTAGTGGAAATTTCAGTAAATTCCTACACGAGAATGAATTAAACGCCAGTTGACTGTAGAATTTATACCTCAACAAAATGGAGTAGCGGAAAGAGAAAATCGAACTCTAGTCAAAATGGCCAGATGTATGTTGATCCAGGCTGGATTACCTACAACCTTTTGGGCAGAAGCAATTCTTACTGCAACCCACATTAGGAATAGATATCCTTCACGAAGTTTAAAAGGTGAAATCCCATATACACTGTGGAAAGGTAGAAAACCAACAGTAAAATACTTTCGTACTTTTGGAACAAAAGCGTTCATACTTGACAAAACACCAAACAAAGGAAAGTTCAAGTCAAGGTCAAAGGAATGTATTTTAATTGGTTACTCGCCAGAATCAAAAGCATACAGAGTTTGGGATCCAAAGTCAAGAAAGGTCTACCGAAGTAGAGACGTCAAGTTTTTCCATGAATTCCAACCAAATAGGGAAATAGAAGACGTCATTGATGACGAAGTTTTATTCAAACGGATAAACACCACCAATAAGGAGGATATTTTCTCAGACGAAGCTGACAAAGAAGTCGATCCAGAGGATGTAGCTGGGGAAAACGTTCAGAAAACGAAGAAAGGACAAGGTCGACCAAAAAAAATCCGAACTGGAAAACCAGGAAGACCAAGGAAACAATATGTGATGATTCCTAATACGTCCGAAGAACAGTCTGAAGCAAGCGAACAAGACGTTCAAATTAACGACGAAGAAAACCAAAAAGAATCAGCGAAAAGCGAAACAGCTGAAATGATTAGGATTAGTGAATTTGAAGATCCTGTAACAGCTAAAGAAGCTCTTGTCTCCCCCGAAGCAAGTGAATGGAAACAAGCAATGCAAAAACAATATGAAGCATTAGTCAAGAATAAAACTTGGACACTCGTTGATCGTCCAAAAGAAAGACAAGTTGTTGGTTCAAGATGGATTTTAAGAACCAAATATAAAACAGATGGTTCAATTGAACGCAGGAAAGCAAGAATCGTAGCAAAAGGTTTTTCACAGAAACCAGGAATTGATTTTCAAGAGACTTTGTCTCCCGAGACTTTTTCTCCAGTAGGGTTGGAACTCGAAGTACATCAACTCGATTTCGTTAGTGCATACTTAAATGGAGAAATCGAAGAAGAAATTTACATGGAAATTCCGGAGGAATTGGAAAACATAATACCGGGAAATATTTCGACAGCAACCTTCAAAAATAAAGTTTTCAAAATACGTAAAGCTTTATATGGTTTGAAACAGTCGGGAAGACAATGGTATAAGAAACTCGACTACGAACTGAAACGAATGGAGTTTAAACCATTGAATGCAGATCCCTGTGTTTTCATAAAGAAACGGCATGAATAATCTACAACTAGTGGACCCGTGCGAATAATTCGCAACAAAAAACCACCTTTGAGAAATAATAAACAAATCCAACAGCTTGTGTGCATGTTAGTTAAACACATTGTCAATAGATGGCGTCTTCTCAAGTTTTATAAAAAAGTTGACCCGTGCGAATAATTCGCATGGTATCTTGATCAGTCACCGAATGGTAATGTGGAAATAAATAAATGAACAGATTGTCAATAGATTGCCTTCTACATTTTTACAAAAAATATTTTTAAAATAAATTTTTTTAACGAAAACATTAATTTTAAACAATCTGTTTATTTTTCATCATTAGCGGTGAACGTAATCTTGAAAATATCTCAATCATTGATTTTGATGAAGTAGTAAAGGAAATATGGCGTTCCAAAAAAAAAAAACCCTTTGAGAAATAATATATAAAATAATATATGAAAAGTTGACTAATTTTTATGTTTCTATTGTAATAAATCGTTTATTTTTATTAAAATATAAATCTTTGTTTTTTTTTTATCTGTTGTTATTAAATAAACGATGAAATATCATTTAAAGTGCATTTTTATTCAAAAAAGGAAATAGTTGAAGGTTACAACGCTAAAGCAATACTTTCACTTTCGAAAAATAAGGCGCTTCTGTTAAAGCGTGTCTACATTTGTATAAAAAGTTTTTAAAAACAAAGTTTTTTAACGAAAACATTAATTTTAAACAATTTGTTTATTTTTCGTCATTAGCGGGAAACGTAATCTTCAAAATGATGCCTCAATCATTGATTTTGATGAAGTAGTAAAGGAAATATAGCGGTCCGACAAAAAAAACCCTTTGAGAAATAATATATAATGATGATAATTGCAGTTTATGTTGATGATTTATTGATCGCTTCAAGCAATGTCAAAACCCTGCAAACAGTTAAGAAGAATTTGGCAAAGTCATTTGAAATGAAAGACTTAGGACCAATGCATTATTGTTTGGGAATACAGTTAAAACAGGGCAGAAGAAGCAGATTACAATGAATCAAAGTAAATATATTCAAGATATATTAAAACGTTTCGGAATGGAAAATTGCAAACCAATTTCGACACCCCTTGATCCAAATAGTAATTGGCGAAAAATGCGAAGCCAAAAACAGAAGAAGAAGAAAAAGAAATGAAGAAAATTCTCTACCAGAATCTTGTCGGTTCGATAATGTATTTTGCCACATCCACGCGTCCTGATATCTCATATGCTGTAAGCATCTTAAGTCAATTCAACACTGACTACAACCAAGAACATTGGAAAGCGGGAAAAAGAGTTTTACGCTACTTAAAAGGGACAGAAAACCACGGTTTGACATTTGCAAAAACCAAGGAAGAATTGATCGGTTTTGTAGATCCTGTTTGGGGTGTAAATACCATCGACCGAAGATATATACTGGTTACATCTCCAAACTGGCCAATGCAGCCATAGGATGGGAAGCTAGAAAACAGCGAACAGTCGCCTTATCAAATGTACTCTGATCTCTACTCTGCAGAAGCAGAGTATATGGCAATAACGGAAGCTGCAAAAGAAGTTTTATATAATAAAAATAAGAAGCTAAACTTCTTTTATTTAGAAGCTATATATCTCAGGAAATTTATAGAAGAAATTATAAAAATTTTTGAAAAGCCAACCATACTTTTCAACGATAATTCCGGTGCCAGATACATGACCGAAAACCCAGTTTTTCATAACCGAACCAAGCACATTGATATCAGATATCATTTCATCTGTGAAGCAGTGCAAAATAAACAAGTGACTGTAAAATATTTACAAACAGAAGAAATGCCTGCAGATGTAATGACAAAAGGACTGTTTACTCCAAAGCATGTGAAGTGCATCCAGTGTATTGGACTGTCAGTGATACCCTCATGAACTATTTAAACTATGGACTGTTTAAATTATGGACTGTTTAAATTAATTTAACTAATGTCATTTTGAGGGGGGTGGTTCTGGAATAGACAAAACGTCATTAGTGCGCATGTGCGGGATGACGATTGAATCCGGATTTCCGGTGAGACTTGTATTGTGTAAGTAACCAAAATGTCGACAACCAATGTAAGTAGATGTAAGTTTTAAATATACAATCAAATCAAATACTCTGCTGAGTTTTTCTTTAAACATAACAACATTTATACAAACCGCAATTTATTTTTCTTCAGTTGATTATCAAATATAAATGAATACAAAACAAAAAAAGCTAAATTTAAAAAGTTCTACAGAAGCTCAAAATACAGTCTCGGCATCTGCTCTAGTTTTCTAAACGAGACATCATTTATCAGTTCTGAGCGTCTCCATTTGAATTTGATTGTGCTTTTTGGATATCATTACTGAAGTTAAATTAATAAGAGTAATTTCTACTTTCGTATTTATCAGACTTGTGAATAAGGGACAGTGGATTTAAAAATATTCATCCCAAAATTGTGTAGGCATTTACCTCTGGAAAACTGTTGCAAAATAACAACATAATGGATCCTGGATACTTGATTAGTAAATACAGATTTTAAAGAAAATAAAAAGCAAGTTGGAAATCAAACTTTTATTAATACTACTCTGCTTCGAAAGTCCACATAGCCAATCTATGTATCTCGTGACCAGAATGGGTACTGGCACTTTTTTCTTTCTTTCTAGTCAGGCTTTCTTCGGCCTGTTTTGCTGATCTGTTTTTATTTGTCTAGAATTTCCTTCAGCTTTTAGTGACCAAAATCATTAGCTATTGCATTTGTTCTGTCCATCTGTCTGTGTCTGTCCAACCCTAACAAATCCCGTACGGATTTCACCTTCGTGTTCAGAGGCCCAAACACCGTTGGAATGTGCTATTTTCAGAGGCCAAAGTCTCCCCATGTTTGAGATATTTGGCATCGTTGTCATTGTACCCCTCCTAAAAACTCCAGAACGAAAGGTCGGATTGACTAACTTGACTTCACCAACATGTTCAGAGGCCCAAACAATGTAGGAACAGGGTACTTTCAGGGGCCAATGCCCCTCCCATGCTTGAGATATTTGGCATTGTTTTCATTTCGATTTCTGATGTTAGAAATGCATCTGATTTCAGTTGTCAGCTACAGTTTGATGCTTTAACGTCTCACACTCATATACTGAAGGTTCTCGGTTCGAAAAAGTACATATATTTTTTTTTCTCTTAACCTTTTTTGTTTCCAATGTAAGCAAGGATTTTCATTTTTTTATTTTTTGTTTTTCATATTTTCTTAACGTTTTGTTTTTCCCTAACTTTTTTTTAGTTACCCTTAAATTTATGCTTTAGCAAAAAATTATATTAATTTATTAATTTTTATTTAAGCTAGACAATATTCAGCTGACTGTTACTCTTAGCAGCCATTTCCACTTCAACTCCTACTCTTGTACTGTTCTTTCTTGGATATGAAGCTAACTTGCTATTTAAACTACTGGTGCCATATTGGGATCCTTCTTAACTGTTGCTTCTTTTAGAGCTAATCTCCAAGTAACCTGGCTCAGGAGTATTGGTTGACTGTCGCCAAGTTGGTAAACTATTATTTTCATGACATGAACCATCAGTTATTAAGCTGTCTATGAAAAACAATGAAAAGAAATACTAAAATAATTCAGATAAGAAATTTCTGAAAAAAAAGGAATGTTCAGATGGGAATTTTTGCGTATATGATTCTTGGCTTTTATTCATTAATGCCAAAGAGAAAGTCTAGATATAAATATTAGTGGAGCATTCGTGAATTTGACAAAATAGACTTCATGTTTTATTCAATGAAAAAAGAAATAGCATTAAATGGTATTACAGTTTGTGAATCGATTAAGATTTATTCAGTTTGACATCAATATTATAAGCATTTTTTTAATTTATTTTTTTATTTTTTGAAGAGCAAAAGTATATAAGACGATCCAATGACACTATAGTCTTTTATTCACATGCTATTACAAATTAATGAGGATTTCACGTTGTAATGACGACACACAATAATTGCAACGAATGAAAATAAAATTTTATGCTATTTTCGGAGAAAGAGATAACAGGGATATGCTGCTGAAGCCTTGCAGTTTCATTTAAGTAGTTTTGGTACAAAAGAAAAAAAACAAAAATGCTTTAGTTCATTTTTTATATCAATCAGAATAAACTTTTCAGATCTTAGTGAATACTGTTTGTTTTTTCTTTTAGAATAAAATTTTCTTTTAAATTTTATTAAATTTTCTACATTTTGAATCAGAAATTCTAAAGTTTCAGGAATATTTTTTATTTTACTTTTCTCAATTGTAACACACACATCACAGAAATAAATGGATTCATGAAAGATCACATCGTTTCACTTATACAAAATTTGGTTAAAAAAGAAAATGATGAAACCTTTAATTCTGGAAATTATTTAAGAATCTTGGGCAATCTTTTACATTTCTTCAGTATCAAAATTTACCACATTACATTCATTCTTACATTCAAACATGTCTGTGTAAAATGACTACACATAATATGTTTGGTTTTTTTGTTTTTATTACATGTTGTAATAAAAGTTATTTCGCTATAGTAAAAAATTCCATTGGCGAGAGAAGAGGATGGAAAGTTATTAATATCTTTTATTTTCAACATAATGAAATTTTTATTAAGTTTTCAAGGACTTTCTAGGTTATATGCATACTGAAACTTAAAAAATTAAAAATCATAACAAAAATAAGCACTAAGAAATATGTACATAAAGGTAGGTGCATAATGAGAACAATAAATATCATTAAAGCAGTTTTTGTTAGTAAGATAAAATTATTATTAGTAACTAAATATTTAAACATATATACATTCGATTCTCATTTACAAATGATAAGTCTCCTGATCGTCCTCTCCAATATTTGGCACTGTGTCATTAAAACGAACTAAATTCAGTCTATCTTTAGGTCACTAAAGGAACTGATATCAAATAAGTCAAGGTAAAACTTTCTTCACCAGTTGTTGTTGTTACCCATTACAGTTGGTTTGATCAGTTACGTTGCCCCTTGCTTTTCTTAACACATCGTGAGTCTTCGTTACTAAAAAGAGAGAAAATATTTTGTTTGTTAAAAACAAAGTGAAGCTATACAAATAAATTTTCAAAGCTCGTGATGAATGGAGCAATGGATGTTTCTATGGAGTTCATTTAAGTTAATTAATATTTTACCTTTTAAGGAGAAATGTCAAGAGAAGGGTCCGTACACGACAGTCTGGGAATCAAACCAAATTCAAATGAATGTACATCACAGAGAATGTAAGTGTGCCAAATCTCAGTCTAAGCCATTCTGTAGATAGGAGGTCACAAAAGTACCACAGGAAAATAATTGAAAGTCGATATAATTCCAAACCAACTGCAATTTAGTTACAGAAGACGGCACATATGTAACTGTATGATGGAATAATCGTAACAAAAAAGGTTGTTCGCAGTGGACACAAGTGATACAAGGACCATCCGATGTGACTTGTGTACAAGTGCTATCCACGGTGTCAAGGCAGCACTGAACCAGTGTGTGGAAAGGAGCTGTATCTCGGCTCCTCCTTCAAACCCAGGCCTCCAACTCGGCGTATGTCCTCCATTTGCCCTCCCCTCCCTTTCTACCAAAGTTCAAGGTCTGGCTCCACTTTCACGTTCGGACCCTTCCCTTGTGAGCTTTTCAAGATTTGTCAATTACATTTTCACTTCTGGAGCAATCACACTACGGAAAATACATTTGGACAAATATTTTCTTTGAATGTAACTTCTGAATTTGTTGGTCTTGTATCATATGTCTACTCATTTTTTTACTCGTTTTCTAGATGATCTTGAATAAATGTAATATTAAAAATAAACCATATCACGACAATCTGAAACTAAATTTTATAGACTCAAAAACTCCAGACTCAAAACTGCAAAAACTCTTTTTGTTTGAGGTACGGCTTGCATTTTAAGATTTATTATTATGGATTGTTTCATTCTCATTAAGAGAAACTTTTAAAAAATTTAAAGCTCCATTTACATTGGAGCATTTCTGCAAATATGATACAGCAAATATGTTGCTGTTCAATTGCCTAAAATGTAAACCTTATGCAGTGATAACAGAAAAAGCTGAAAACGACAAAATCTGACTGGCATTAAGATCTTAAAAAATCAGTTATGTACTTTTATATTCACTTAATAAATTTTGAAACCTCTTGACATAAGACAATGTACTTGTACGGTACAATTAAATATCAGTAATTTATTATAACACAAGAGATTAATTCATCAAAATTTCAGCTAAACACTTTGCAGAATATTGTTTTCAGTGAATAATGTATCTATATGGCAGTTGGCAATATAACGGATTAGCATACAAAAATTATACTGTCAAGATTTTGATAGAAATAATTTACTACTGATAGCATCAGTTCACTTATGCTTATAAAAAGAAAAACCTAAAGAATATATTATGGCTTTTACAGAAGAAAAAACGCAAAGACACTAACATAATGAAAGAATTATTTTACATGATTACAGACTACATCATATAAGTTAGGAATTCCAAGAGGAGATCAAAAATCAACTGTATGGATAGACAGCAAAGTAAGATGATCGAAATCATAAGCGTACCGAGGATTTTGGAATGGGAGAGGGTATAATCATAGTCATTCGATCAAAAAAAAGTTCTATCCTTATCTGGATTGAGGGAAAGGGAAGGTTAGGTAGCAATTAACAAAAATCTAGATTTTTTTTTCATTTTTAGATGCAATAGGGATTCTAACCCCTTCCCCTCGGTACGTCAATCGTTGACATAATATTTACCATAAAGGGAATGTAATGAATGTGAGTAGGCTTATAACAGGAAATGCCATAGAACTGAATTCATAAGAGGGAACCAGACGAACGAAATGTTTGTGTGGTAGAAATGGCATTGAAAATTAAAACTTTTTTTCAGAAGTAGCATCACTTTTTCTGTTTCTCTTGTTTTCGGAGAAAACAGAAAAACAAAAAATTGAAAGAGAGAGAGAGAGACAAGACATTAATTCTGCAATAAACTGGAAGTGATTGAAATTGATGATTATGACGTTAAAAAATATCCAATTCAGATATTTAAGATTTAAGATTTATTTGCAAAAACTAAAGGAAAAAAAAAACGTTTACATCTCTTATAACAGCCCAAAGCTGTTTTCTGTTAAGACCTGCAGTGAAATTGCAACTGCTGCTTCTTTCAGAAATGTACAAATAATGACTAGAAATTCAAGGTTGTTATGTAACAGTAATATCAAGTGTTATATATGTTAGCAAATATTAAAAAGTAATTCATATTCTATTATTTTAATTAACTTGAATTTAATTATTTTCTTTAGAAAAGAAGTTTTTTTTTTTTAGTTGAAGGTTTATCTGAACCATTAACGATAAATTCCATTACAAGAACACATGTAACATTTGGCTTTTATATAAATGTTAGATGCCTTACCTACTGGGTTTTGACAGCTAATAACATTTAACTCTTTTTATTTATATTAACTTGTGGCACATTATCTAAATATCTGGTTACTCAAAATGTAACAGAAATTGTTAAAATATATAGAAAACATCAAAACAAATGCTTATAGAATATTATTGTCATCATCACGAAAAGTTTCCAAAGCCTGTCTATTGCATCCAGTTGATAAAACATTAAACAGAAATTGAAAGTTTCCAAAAAAAAGAAAGCTGGATACTATTTCTTAAAGCTTATTTTTTTAACTGGAAACTTCCTCTTTTGTCTAATTTCAGTCAACAAAATGAAATTCATGGCATTAGAACTTGTTTAGAGATAACAGAATTGAAAGATTACTTAGAACGTATTTAACTTTCAAGAGCCCTGTAGCCAAATGGGTAAGGGTATTTGTTGCGGGTTGGAGGTGGTGGGTTCGATCCAATAAATTTTCAATTTTTCCACGCTCCATTCTCCTCCAATCTGGTCCTAAGGTCCACCCAGCCCTCTGTTGACCTCTGTAGGGTCCCAGGGGTTAAAGGCGACCCTAACTTAATTGACAAACATCTGGTATAAAAACTCCTGATTCAACAACTAATGTAAAGAAACGAGCTTGGATAGTAGAAACAGCAATGAGGATGTAAGACTTGAAAAGAAGGATTTGGAAAAGATTCTAATGCAAAGATTTGCAAATTGAAATAGAACATCTTTGCAAAAGAAAATGAAAAAAATATACCATCGGTAGTATGGCACTGTATCTAAAACACTTATTGAAGTTGGTTATTCGACACTAGGCATAGTCTTTGCTTGCCTTGGTATCTCACTTTTTATGGAAATATCTTTAAACATCCTAGTCCTTAGAAAAGGAACTGATATTTGGGACCAAATACCAGCAATTTTTTTATCTGAATGGACTCCGCACTACAACAACAATAATAATAATATATACTAATACTTTTTGATTCCCAGAAATCCATCTGTGTTCAGTTAATAAACATTCTAGATCTGTATTTTATTACCATAGTGGTTTAGTAGTTCTACAAGCTACTGACATGTTTACACTTCATCTCTGAACACTGATTTGTTACTGCGAGTTGGTTGCACATATGATAAAGATATACAGTTGACTCGCGATAATCCGACAGTTACGGGACCGAGGGAGTTTCGGATTATCAAAAATGCCGGATTACCAAAGGTTGATTTTTTTAAAACTGAATTTTGACTTCTAAGGCAAGAAAATTTAAGTTGTTATGTATATATAGTACTGTATTGTACTATAGTACATTAATTGTTACAATACATATTGAGAACATATTTTACGGCCAATGAGGATATTAAAAAAACCTCAATTAGACATAGTTTTACACAAATGAATATTATGTGTGTAATACTAATTTATTACTGTATTTATGT
Source organism: Thereuonema tuberculata (assembly GCA_023159025.1). Lineage (NCBI taxonomy): Eukaryota > Metazoa > Arthropoda > Chilopoda > Scutigeromorpha > Scutigeridae > Thereuonema > Thereuonema tuberculata. The sequence goes on from JAFIDM010093993.1 coordinate 27,022, forward strand.
CTTAAAAAAATAAAATTACAGCATATAATGTAAAATATAATTTTGTGTCTTAAAATAAAAATTAAAAATACGTACATATGTCTAAATCTGCAGCAAGCGCAGTATTGTCGTCCAACGCGTCGTGGCGTCGGGCTACCGAGCGTGTCGGACTGTCAAATGTCGGATTATCGCCAGTCAACTGTAGTTGGAAGTGCAAGATTGCACTGTTGCTTGGTCAAGTAGGCATATGGCGTCTTGGAAAGTAAAATCGAGAAAGTTTATAGAGAAATCATATTCTTCTTCATCGAGGAGTTCAACAAATCTGTTACAAGGTGGAACAAATACTGAAATGTTGAAGGTCCTTATGTTGAGAAACAGAGGAAGGATGTATCTGTTTTTTTTCATACATTTCTATAAATTAATGTAGGAAACAGATGTAGGAAACTTATTTACTAAGCAAATCGTGTAATTTAGTTAAAAGCTGTGCTATTACAGGCCCCTGGGTGCACAGTTTGTTTAGATTCTTGACCAACAGGATTAGTTGAGATCAGATAGTCAGCCCAATGCCTGCCTGCCTGTAACCCCAAAGTAAGAACCATTTCACAAAGGGCTGAGTGAACCCCTATGGTCAGTCTAGAAGAGAAAAACTGGAAAAATCCCTAACGACTGCCAGGAATTGAACACAGGCTCCTCCAGTCCGCAGTCTAGAAAACCACTAGACCAGCTGTTCCCAACCTGGGGTACGGGAAAAGACGTTCGGGGGTACGTGAAAAAGAAATGAATAATGGCAGAAAAAGGTACATATGTCAACAGTGTAACACCAAAGAAAGTGAAAGTTATCACAATAATCCAACGCTACAGTGAGAAGTGATGCGCTTTTTTTTGTTATTTGACTAAGAGAAAAGCCCTCGTTATCCCTCCCTAAACAGTGTTCTGAGATAGTGTAAATATATATATACACCAGACTTGGAGCACCAGCAATAACAGCAGCTGAATTACAACAGACAGCCATCATTGGCACTGCGAACATTTTACGTCAATACCTTACCAACACTTACGCCCCTGGTTGAGGCCCGTCTTGCCTAAGAAAATGCCAGTGATAAACGTGATTTTTTTGTGTTTATTTGGGTGAACGTTTACACTGTGTAACTTTTTTAAAAAGAGTAAAATTTGTTATATATATACATTGTTTAACTCACTATTTAAATCCCATTATTGACCCATTTATATTCAGTTATAACTTATAAAACTGACATAACATCAACTACATTAATTACAAATATCTTGCTAATATCTTGTTAATATTAATATTACATAATAATCTTCTGTAGTTCAAAAATTAAATTCTGTTAATTCAAATTGTATTCATAACGACTTAGAGGAGGAAGACAGCGTTCTTCTCCTCAAAATTACGTCCTGATGAAGTCTTTTGCAAAAAAATATGAAATATAGATTGAGTTTAAAGAGATTAAAGGAGATATATTTTGGAATGACATAAGATTATCTTGCTGATATTTTGGGTACATTTATGAAAATGGGCCTCAAGGGATTAACAACTGAAAAATAGGTTGAGAACCGCTGCACTAAGACTCGTCGGACCTCCCTTGTAATTTAATAGGTTAATCAGTGCAACTGTGATTGAAAGGCAATATGACAATAAAACAGTTGTCATATCGAAAAACAGTCTATTAAGTTAGCTATTATAATACTCACACTGCTTCGCAATTGCTTTATCCATTCCTTCTTTTAAGCGGTTGGTAGCCTAAAAAACAGAGGAAAACAATAAGAGTTTAACTTCATAAACAGATTTTACCTTTAAATAAATAATAGTAACTTAAATGAATGAAATTACTTTAATGTTTTTCAGCATCAAATGCATTACTGTTATTATTATTTATATACTGGGAAATTATACTGTAAACAGTCTCTTGATATTTTTTTAAAACTTTACAATATAATAAAATGGTATGAGAAAGATGACAGAATTGAGAAATAATCAATACTGAATAGAGTAACGAAATCATACACTGGCTTCAAAAATGCAGATACGATATCCTTTTTAAACATCAAGACAGAAGTAAAAACAAACTCCAAACAGATCAGATCAAAAATATTAATAATAAATAAATAAAAAATATTCAAAAAAGAAAAGAAAAGAAAGAAAAATCAGTCAATAGCTTTTTCACATTTTCATAAAATGATACAATGTGTTTTTTCATAATCAGCAATGAGATAGAATGTCAATTTTCTATTTGCAGGTCTCAAACAATAAGTAAAAAAATATAGATACATCTGAATATTCTAAAGCTATTTTAGAATATTTAGAAGAATAGAGCAGAGGCTTTTTACAAAGATAAAATATCAAGTTATTTCTATTATTATGTTGTGACTCACAGAAAAAGCTTTTCCATTGTTTGGCTTCTTTCCTTAAGTTAAGAATAAGGATGACTGAGTACTTCAATAACACTGCATCTCTAGAATTCCAGATTCTTAAAACTTCTCAAGTAAGCTTAATGGCAAATAGTCCCTTCGCAGTTGGCATGTTGATACGTCACTGACCTTTTATCTGTGAACACCGGATTCGTTTCTCGTGAGGATTTTGTATTGGATGCTCAGCATTAGGAAGGTTTTTTTTTATGGTTCTCCCATTTTCTCTACACTATTTCCACCACTCCTTTCTTCATCACTCCATCCATCTGTGCTTTCCGTGCAGTCATCGTACTCAGCCTCTCAGCCAGCCACATTCATCAGACAAAACATATCACGAAGACACTATTTGCAATGCAAAGATCAGCAGAATTACTTCTCGGAAATTAAATCCAGATGTAACAAAACCACTGTAACCAGTAATGTTCAATTTCCGATGTTTTCTTGATTCCTATTGGTGATCAAATCCAATAAACAGAGAAAAAGAAACTAACATCTCAAAGGATTATTATTTACTTGAAATTTTATTTTGAATGTGTATCAGGTTTTTTTGTTTGTATAATCTGTTGTTGATTTGACTGAAGACAATACGAGTCTTTTAATCCAAGATTCACAAGACGTATCAAACTAATTTCTGAAGAAGTTGGTGTGGTGTAAATTCATAAAAAATTATTCAATGCCAAATAAAGCTTATACATTTATCAAGTACATCAGTAAATGCTTCTGAATACATGACAACCTAGTAGCTTTTAAGTTCTTCAAAATCCTTAAGAAGCCACTTATCAAATCAGATAACAGAAATATACATAAATAAATATATATTGCTGTTGCTATCAAGAACAAGCAATTTCTCTAACTCCTAAAGGCAATAAACAAACTTTTCACAGATGTATTTTTCCATAATCAAAGTAAACAAGGCTAGAGTCCTTAAATAATGTAAATATTTACTTTGACCTGATACCAAAATCTAATGAGGAAAGAATTTACTATATACTCTGAAGCAGTAGGATTGTTGCCTTTAATATTTTCTTGATATTTCTTATTAAAACATAATTATTCCATCTATAATAATATGGGATCAGTATCTGAAGTGAAAAGATGCTTGTCTTCTAGCAGGAGCAATTAGGTTCAAAATCTAGTGAAGGTTGAGACGTTTTGGTTTTTATTGGATGTTTCATTTCTGGACACTTTCTATGAAAAACAAGTGATCACCAACTGAAACCTGTATTTTCCACACCTCTACAACTCATAAAGATTTCCAATATCGCTCATATCTGTACAACTTATAGTTTCGGCTGTAGAGATGGCAACATACGAATGGACAGACAGACAGAACCTTCTTAAAAACTCCCCTTTTACACTTTGTGTACGGGGTCACTAAAAATGAAAGGAAAATGTAGTTTTTCCCTATATTTTGGAAATTACACGTTGTCTCCTCCAGAAAGTACTAGCATTCATCCATCCTTCTATTAAACGTCAGACAAAGAAAGAAGATATGGTAAAAACGGGAATAGGGGAATCCTTTAGTTATTCCTGGAAATTGTGAACTGCCGAGTTTCAGAAAAGATGGTGGCGCTGGAAGGACAAGTGTTCTTTATTAAGAAAGGTCTGACCTTACAGAGCCAATCCAGAGATATAATTTGGAATGTTTTATCAAGAGAATGAGTATCCAACAATTAGTAAAATTCTTTCAAAATTACAATCGAAAATTGGATTCACGGGAGGCAAAAACATCATTATGAACAATTCTTCGTGTGAAACTAGGAATGAAGTACGGAAGAATTGACATGAGGCAATTTTACATCGAAAAGCCTGATATTGTAGCCCATCGACCTAGATATTGAAAGCAAATCAAACAGGTACGTTCGGAAGGGAAAACAGTTATTTATCTGGATGAGACTTGACTTGGGTTCACACCGGCAAAGGCCAACAGCGATCAGTGCGCTACCCGATACTGCCAAATATCATTTCTTCGGGTTGTATTAACTTTGAAACGCATGGGCATATACGCAATTAATAACTGCTTTGAATTTGTTCATAGATGTAGAAATCTACAAATATTTTAGAAGCATTTCTTCGGATTCCAGTGATGAAAGTGACTTTGTTGAAAGCTTCGAACCTCTTTCAGATTAACCTCTGTATTGGCTGTTTCTTATAATTCACATAAATAATAAAAAAGCCCTTTTCAGGGCCACTAAATATGCGGAAGAGACCAATTTGTTTAATTCAATTGATAACATTAAAAAAAGGTGAAACACATATTTGATTACTGAAAGACGTAAATTTAAAAATAAAAATAGAATTAAAAAACAAACATCTTAGAAAATAAATTTATAATATAAAATTAATAATAAGATATTGATAATATAAAAAAATAATAACAATAAAATAATACAAAAATAATGTATAGACAGTTTAAAGATACAAGATTAAAAAAAAAATTGTTCTGCAGAAACTTGGATTAGTTACAACACTGGGCAATAGAAGGCACTGTACTTCGGAGAATACTTGGTAATAGTAATCGATAACCTATGATTATCTTCTTTCCTTGATTGTCCTATAAATGGGTATTGCTTTTTTTTTAACTGGAGATTGAAGGTAAGTCAGTGTTAAAGTGGCCTCTGACCTCACTTTGTTCTGTTTTGTGGGTAATAGCAGACAGCTAACTCCTGTGCTGTCTATCCTCTGACGATATGATACTGCAACCAAAATCTATAATTGTCCATAACTGATCTATATTTTCTTTTTATCTATCTTTAATTGATAGATTGTTTTTAATTAGAGCTAATATTCACATTATCAATATAACAGTCATAAATGTTCCGTTTTCAATTCATATTTAATCACTTTAAATTAAGTTGGAAATAGAAAGCCTTTGGCTTTTCAAGATTGTTTTCAAAACAAAGAGTTTATATTATCTCCCCGAGGAACTCAGCCTTCCCAAATAAATCAGCTGATAGCAACAGAAGTGATATTTTTGTTACTAAGCTATGGCTCTCCCTCTATCAATTTTCAACCTATCGTTGACAAGAAGTCCAAAGTGAGTGACAAACAAGTAAAAAATGAAATGAACACTCCTAAGAACAATTGACGGAAGGAGTAAAATAATACCTTTATTAACCTCCAGTTCCTGATAAATGAAAAGTTTAAGCTTGCCATTAAAACACAGGAATTGCAGCTTCAATCAGTGATCCACCGCTCAATTTATTAAAATTTGGAAATAATGATTTGAATTGACTAAAATGTATTTACTCTTGCTGAATGGCATTTTTCCCCCCATAGTGCTTTGAAATTAGCAGCCATAAATTATGATTAGCCATAATATATTTCTGTTTATTGTAATTTATAAGATTTGGTGTGAATTCATATGTTTCATCTACTTTACTATTTTGTCCTACATAATAAACCAATTAATTATGTTGTGAAGATTTCATTAAATAATTATTCAGGTTTGCTTACAGCTCTTAAATTATAGGTGCTGCTGCAGTGTCTTGTACTGTAATGTAATGTAGAAGATGGGTGGTAAATATAACTAGCACCGCGACCTAAGGTCTATTGTACTTTCCCCAACCTTAATCCCCAAAAAGACCAGTAGCTACGGCAAACGCCAATAGTTTGCTTATAGGGACCGTAAACAAATCCTTTGGTTCTAAGAAAAAAGATCCTAGGATTTTAAGTCTGAGCGCTGTGAAGTAATCACAGTCACATAAGATGTGTGAAGAAGTTTCCTCTTCTGAATGACAACTTCTACAGACTGGGTTGTCTTTTAAGTTTAAAAGCCATAAATGTTTGTTAAGACGACAATGTCCAGTAAGTAGACCGACAACATTACCAAGGTCTTTTTTCCGTAATCTTAATAGTTCGGATGATCGTTTATTGTTTGGTCCATGGATTAGCATCTTTATACTCTAGCATATTAATTTCATAATTCCTTACATTTTATGGTTATACCTTTCTGATTAATATCAGTTACACTCTGCTCATTCATGGCTCCACATCCTAAGTTGTGATATGCAGACATTTGTCTTCGGGTTGGAACGGTTGATTTCAATTCTCAGCAGAAGTTGGGGATTTTTACATTGTTACTTCTCCTCCACATGGTTCTAAGGAGCTCTGTCAAATTGATACTAGATTTTTTATCTGAAGTTCTATTAAAGGTGCCTTCTTACACTGCCTTCATCCTGTTCAACTGGTGACTGCAGTATCCTTAACTAACTGAGCTACCTGCCCTTCAAACAGGAGACATGAACGATGCTTTATGATTAAAAGATCTCACAAAGGATTCCAGGCTGGCGACCTATACGAGTTTATCGCCATTCTTATTATTACATTCGAAAGACAATAAGAAACCAAACAAAGAA
>JAFIDM010094122.1:5676-16878 GCA_023159025.1 Thereuonema tuberculata
ATTTTTCAACAAAGAAAATTAATCTGTTTTAAAGATTTCAATAGAATGCATTAAGTGATTATTGAAAGCTTTAGAGAAAATATTTTTCCTGAGGCTTCCAAATCGCTGCGTGGTAGGCAGCGCGATATTTTCTATTTGAGCATGACGTCACATGGATTATAACTTGGAAATTCTCTTCTTTTCAAATAATAAATAGTGCTTCAATTAAAAATGTTTTCATAATTACTGAAATAAAATTTGAAATTATAAATTTATAAGGAGTCTGACACTAAAATAAATCAAAAAAATAAATCGATAAAAAACAACATTTCAAAGATAATAGAAATTATAAATTTCACTGTTATTTTCATCAAATATTAAAAAATAAAATTAACTTCGTTCTCTATTAAGAACAAAGAAAATTAAAGAGATGAAATGCTACCAAAGAAATTGAAAAATAAAAAAAAAATAATGAATTTTTTTTTTTTTTTGTTATTTTGTATAAATATGTGATGTTTTACGTGTGTTGTAATAAATAGTGACTTTAAATGGTTTTCAACTTCCAAAAATAAACATTAAAATTATGATAAAACCATTTATAACAAACAATCCACTGCTTTTCTGAGTTAGACTTTTCATTTCGGAAACATGAAAATGTAACTCGTATATGTTTGATGATTTTCTATAAAAAGTTTCAGATTTGTTATGAGCAGTAGTTTAAAAGATATGGGTTGGTGAAAGCCACCAGTACTTTCCAGTACTTTCTGAATCACCCGGTATACAGTATGTGTTTTACTTTATTTTTCTGATTTAAAGCAATTCTAATTAAAAACAAAAATTAACGAGAATACTAACTTTGTTTGTTTTTTTTTTAAAATAAAGAAAAACTAAAATTCAGTTAGTGAAGTATTACATTCAAAACTTACATTAGGCTATCATAAAAAAAAGTACCCCCCCCCAAAAAAAAAGAAAGTAAAAGAAAGTAAAAAAATAAAATGAAATTAAAAATAAAATGAAAATAAATATAAAAAAAAAAGTTACTTTAAGTTTGACGGGAATCGAACCAAGGACCCGGCAATTTAAAATTCCGCTGTGCTAACCACTACTCCATGATCGCACTTGATTTCTCATGACATCCGTGAGTTAATAAGGCAGAACTTGAAAATCGACGAAAACAATGCCGAATATCTCGAAATCTAAAGAGCGTTGGCCCCGACATGTATATATATTTTGGAAGTATTTGATGTGTACTTTCATCTCACAAAAAGGCACTTGAATTCTAAACATACAGGCTGTGTCGTCTCCTTGTTAGTCATTTGGCAACACAACAGATGCAATGTATTTACCGTATATGCGCAATAGAGGCCCCCGGCGTTTATTTGCAAAACTAGCCTCGGCTCCCGGCGCTTAATAGAGACCGGCTACTATTAGAGGCCGGCCATTATTAACAAAAACCTACAGAACAAAATATTTTTACACATAAATACCGGCTAATATTACAAACAGCTACTTTATTTGAATTTCACATACTACATAAGACTGTTAAAGATAAATGGCAATATCTTTCTGTACCTTTCGCTACTATTCGTCGTCCGAATCCGCAATGACGGGCGGCCGCCTCACCGGAAGTTTCTTTCGCGTATTCCACCACGTGAATCTTAAAAACAATGTCAAATAACCGTTTCGGCGGCATTTTGTAAGGCAATGTACCGTAAGATATTACGCATGACTATAAAGATACGGACGCTTACACTAGCACGGGTAGGCAAATATCAAAAACCCGGCTACTATTAGATACCGGCTACTAGTTGGCCGTATACCCTCTGCAGCCCGGCGCTTATTAGAGACCGGCTACAATAAGAGCCTCGGCGTTTATTGGAGCATATACGATATGTTGTTTTCGTGTGTGAAGTAACTCATATAGATGTATTTGATCATTTTATCTCAATTCGTGTTTTTCTCATCGTTTAGCAATGGGCAAAAGAAAGTGTGTTTCATGTTAACCTGCAACATTAATGAATGTGAACACACTATAAACAGGAGAATTTTCTCTTGCACGTAAAAGAAAGGGTGATATTTAAGACCACGTGAAAACAGCCAAACTTAAGAGTGCTATTAATGCTACTGCTTCAGCAAGCATAAGAATTTTTTTTTTAAGCCAAAGATGGGAATCCGAATAACAGTGATCTGGAGTGTGCTGCTAAAGAGGCTACATTTTTATACCACACTGCTAGACACGAAATCAGTTTCAGAACATCAGACTGCACATTTAAAAAGTTATATGACCCAAAATTTTCATATGCCAGAACCAAAACCGACGAAATTATTGTTAACGTTATTTTCCCAATTATATTTGATTATGTGTTGCATTCTTTGCAAAACCTTAATTATGTAACAGTAATGATGGATAGCTTAAACAGAAGTGAAGTAAAACTTGCTCCGAATGTTGTTAAGATATTTCAGTCTGGAAGAGGGAATTCAAGTTAAACTTTTAAATTTCGATGAACGTGAACACACTATGAACTGGAGAATTTTCTTTTGCACATAAAGGAAAGGGTGATATTGAAGACCACATGAAAACAGCTAAACGTAAGAGTGCTATTAATGCTACTGCTGCAGCAAACATAAGAGATTTTTTTAAAGCGAAAAATGGGAATCCGAATAACATTGATCTGGAGTGTGCTGCTACAGAGGCTACATTTTCATGCCACACTGCTAGACACGATCTCAGTTTGAAAACATCAGACTGTACATCTAAACTTGTTAATAAGTTATATGACCCAAAATTATCATTTGCTAGAAACGAAACGGAAGAAATTATTGTTAATGTTATTTATATGATTAATACTTTTTAAATTACAAATATAAATTATTTATACTTTCAGCACCTACATCACAGGATTTCATTTTGAAAACCTAGCAGGACTGTAATTTTAAAGAAATAAATAAATAAATAAATAAATAAAAAAAAATTTCATGAAATTGTTCAGACTTTTAAATAATTTCAAAAATATGTTCTGGGTTGGACCTATAAAAATATGTTTAGCCTAAGTAAAAGTGAATAATTCTATTTCAAATTCGTTGATCCAATTTGTTCCCTGCCGAAAAAACTAAAAAACGACGACAATTATCGATGCAGAAAACGATTTAGGAACTAAAACATGGATTGGTAAAGTGGTCAGTTAGTCCTTGTATATAAGCCATTCTTTGGCATTTCATTTGATATAATTAAAGTTATTCACCTTTAATTTAATATGTAGTTGTTTAAATTTACTTTAATTCTACAGTTATTTAACAATGTAGTTCTGAAATTGGAAGCTAATTCTATCAGAGCAAGAGAAGCATTTCAGAAATATTCTGAATTAATTTGTCAACTTCAGGGAATAAAAACCGACAAATTCATACCATCTTTTCCCTAAGAATTGCTATTCACTCTAAAAGAAAATAATGATGTTCAGGAACAAAAATTCTTCTCAAGTGTAGCAAATTTTTATAATTCTAATATCCAATACTTAGAGCTGTGGAGAACCAGTTTTGATAAAGTTAGTAAGTTTCAGTGAATAAATTTACGAACTGAGATTGCCTGGTCTGATTTAGAAGAAAATGCACAAGTTGTTAATGAAATTATAAAACATTCCATAAATATTGATGAACGTACATTGTTGAAACAGGTAATTCAAAACCAAAGGATAGGTTGTGGATCAAATTCTGAAAAAGTACCAGATACTATTAAAGAAAAGTGGAAAGCAATTTCATGGTGTTTCGAAACACTACTATTTTATGTTGCAAAATTTCTAAAATGCTTGAGTTTCCGATGTCTTTGCCTGCAACATCTGCTCCAACTGTGGTAGACGTTCAGTATCTACTGTTAAACAGCTACTAAATGTTAAAATTAATTCAGAACTTTCGTGTTGTGAGTTTTAAGATATAATTAAAACAAACAAACCATTTCTGAAAAAAGTCATGTCTAGTGAAAAATACAACTGAATAAATAAAGTTTAATGTTTCAGTAAACTGTTAAGACGTTGAAGTAATTTCCAAAATATGTCCTGGGTTGGAATCAAAAAAATATGGTAAGTAACAGTGAATAATTCTATTTAAAATTCATTGGTCCAAGTGGTTCCCTGCCGAAAAAACTACGAAAAGACGACAAGTTTCGATCCAAAAAACCATTAGGAACTAAGAAATGGATTGTTAAAGTGGTCAGTTAATCCTTGTATGTAATCCATTCATTGGCTTTTCATTTGATAAAATTAAAATTATTCACCTTTAAGCAATTATGTATAGATGTTTAAATTTAATTTAGCTTAGTTCTTGAAAAGAGAAAAAAATTGTATCGTTCTCTTTCAGCAGAAATTTCTATTTCAAAATTATTTAGGTACACTTTTTTGTCTTTTTTTATAAAATAAAAAGACTTAGAATTCCATTTCATCTAAAAAACTTCTTTATCACTTTATCACACAAAAGCAATTTTTAAGATGTTACAAAAGACGAATTTTTATATTGCAATATTTATAAAATAGTTGAGTTTGCGATGTCATAGCCTGCGACATCTGCTCCAATTGGGATAGACATTCGGTATTTGTTAAACATCTTCAAATTGTTAAAATTAATTCAGAACTTCTTGTTGTGATTTTTATGTTGTAATTAAAACAAAACGAACGATTTATGAAAAAAAGTCGTGACTAGTGAAAAATACAACTGAATAAAAAAAGTTTTGTTTCAGGAAACTGTTCAGACTTTTAAGTAAATTCAAAAATATTTGCTGGGTTGGACTCAAAAAAATATGGTAAGCCAAAATAAAACTGAATATTTCTAATTAAAATTCATTGCTTCAAATTGTTCCCTTTCGAAAAAACTACAAAAAAAACACAATAGAAAACGATTAGAAACTAAAAAATGGATTGGTAAAGTGGTCAGTTAATCCTTGTATGTTATCCATTCATTGGCATTTCATTTGATATAATTACAATTATTCACCTTTAATCAATTATGTAGATGTTTAAATTTAATTTAATTTTATTGTTAAAAACTGAATAAAATTCTATAAATCTGTTTCAGCAGAAATTTCCATTTAAAAATAATGTAGGTTTTTTTTTTTTTTTTTTTTTTTTTATGTTTTGAAAAAAAACCAAAAGAAAATTATACCACACTGATAGACACGAACTCAGTTTCAAAACATCAGACTGCACATCTAAAAAGTTTTATGACCCAAAATTTTCATCTGCTAGAATCAAAACCGAGGAATATATTGTTATCGTTATTTTGCCATTTATATTTGATTATGTATTGCATTTTGTGCAAAACCTTAATTATGTAACAGTAATGATGGATAGCTCAAACAGAAGTGAAGTAAAACTTGTTCCGAATGTTGTTAAGATATTTCAGTGTGGAGGAGGGAATTCAAGTTAAACTTTTTAATTTCGATGAACTGCCAGGTTAAACTCCTCAAATTTTAGCTCAATATCGTTTGCAGTGTGTAAAAAAATACAAACTTGAAGAAAAGTTGGTTTTTATATTGCTGATAACACTAACAGTAATTTTGTAGTACGAAGAGAAAGCAGCATGAAAATGTGGTCAGAAAAATTCAAAGTGATTTAGATAGACTTATTTCTGGAATTGGTTGTTAAGCTGAACCAATTGTATTATTCAGAATTCAGTACAAACAGCATGTGATTCTCTGCCCTGGACATAGAAGTTATTGTTATAAAAATTTATTTATTTCACATATATACAGTGAGAGTACCGTTACTTAAAAGAATTCTGTGAATTTTCGGAAACAGATTACAAAAATGTATTATCTCATAGCAATACAAGGTTGCTTAGTTTGTTTCCTGCAATGGAAAGAATTCTTTCCATTTTTGATGGCCTAAAATCAAAATTACTATCTTGTCACAAATGCTCAAAATTAACATTTGATTTTTTTGAAAATCTAGAAAGTAAACTGTTTTTGAAATTTTTATGTGGTACTACAGTTTATTTAATAAATATAGTTCTGAAATTCGAAGGTAATTCTATCACAGCAACAGAAGCATTTCAGAAATATTCTGAATTAATTTGTCAACTTCAGGAAAGAAAAACCCACAATTTTATGCCATCTTTCCGCCAATGAACTATTCACTCTAAAAGAAAATAATGATGTTCAGGAAAATTCTTCTCAAGCGTAGACAATTTTCATTACTCTAGTATCCAATACTTAGAGTTGAGAAAAACGAAATTTGATAAAATTAGTAAGTTTCAGTGGATAAATTTGTGAACTGAGATTTCCTGGTGTGATTTAGAAGAGAGTGCACAAGTTGTTAATGAAATTATAAAACATTCCATAAAATATTGATGACCGATTTGATGAATGTACATTGTTGAAACAGGTAATTCGAAACCAAAGGGTAGGTTGTGGTTCAAGTTCTGAAAAAGTACCAGATACTATTGAAGAGAAGTGGAAGGCAATTTTTAATGTGTTTCAAAAGACTGATATTTTATGTTGCAATATTTCCAACATGGTTGAGTTTGCGATGTCTTAATTTTCTTTTTCTTCTTACTTTTTTACAATTCCTAAAAAGTTTTGGTTCTTAAAAATATAAAAAAAAAATACGAATTTGACTTTTGTATTTTCTTTTTCTTTTCCTAATTTTTAATTGTAAAGGAGAAAGGAAAAAAAAAATATTATTATTATTAAAAAATCAGAAAAAAGAATTTTTTTTTTAATTTTGTGCGTTAGGTCTTAATCTAAATTACTTCAGTGTTTTTGGATATAGATTCCTATGACTTGATCCAATCATCTAGCCTGAGAGTTCACCCAATCATCCAGCTTGTTTCGTGAACCCCGATCTGGACTACTATGTGGCCTGCCGATTGGTTTCCATCCTCGCAGCCTTCATCCATTCCTATGAGGTTCCTGTTTTCGCCACTAGAGCTATTTTATCAAAACATCCAGCATGCAAGAGAAGCCGAAAGACCGTTACTTCTTGTTTAAGTTTATGTATAATATCTCGACTTTTTGCTGTTGTGTTACTTGATAATATCATCTCGCGACAGTGAAACTAGTCGTAATTGTATTATTATTATTATTATTATTATTATTATATCGATTGTTCCCCTTGAGGAGAGCGATTGAACTTGAGTTCATGATTTCATCTCTGCTTGTTGTTCCTCTTTTCCTCCCAGAATCTCTTCATCCTCTCGGAATGCTCTTTCTTCCGTTCGTCCGTCCATTTTTTCCCAGGTTGTCGCGATGTTCCTTGCTTAAATTTTACATTGATGATTTTATTCCGGCACTCCGTGCGGTCATCGAGATTCTCTATGTTAATGTGTTGTAGGTCTCTCTGGACCTCTTTCAGCCATTCTGTGGCACATTTACTCTCTGTTATGATATCGAGTAGTTTCTTTGCCACTCTGGAGTTTTCCATTCTATAGATATGTGTGTAGAATTTTGCTCGGCGTTTCCTGATTTCTTCTGTTATTGTGTTGGTCTTTTGATAGAGTTCGTTCTGAGGTCTCTTCATCCAAATGCCGTTTTTATTAATTGCCCCGTAAATCTTCCTGAGAATTTTTCGTTCCTGCTTTTCTATTGCCCTAATTTTGGAATGACCGTCGATTACTATAGTTTCAGCTGCATAGGTTGCTTCAGGAAGGATCACTGTTTTGTAGTGCCTTAATTTTGCGTCTGTCGAAATGCATTTCTTATTTTAGTGAGTCCATGTTAGCCTGTAGGCCTTCTGGAGTTTGATGACTCTTTGTTCATTGGCGATTCGGTTTAGCCCTGAGGATTATATGGTTTCACCAAGGTATTTAAAATGGCGAACTTGTGCGATTTTACCGTATTTTGTGATTAAAGGAGATTTATTTTGTGGCCGCCTTTCCATAAATTGGGTTTTCTCGTAAGAGATTTGCAGTCCGGTTTTTTGTGCAATTTCATGTAATTTTTCCACTGCGTGAATTGCTTCAGTTCTGTTGTTTGTGATAATTGCAATATCGTCCGCGAACGCGAGGCATTTGATTTTAAATCGATTCCTTTTCTTGATACCAATTTGGATGCCCTTTACGTGAGGTTCCCATTCCCTTATGATCTTTTCTAGAACAATATTGAAGAGGATTGGGGATAGTCCGTCCCCCTGTCGGACTCCAGTTTTGATTTCGAAGGGCTCTGATATTTCGCCCATGAATTTCACTTTGGACTTTGTTCCTGAAAGTGTCTGTTCTGTGATTTTTCGGGTTTTTCGGTCGATCCCGAATTCTTCCATGATTTTGAAGAGGGTTTCGCGGTCTACTGAATCATACGCTTTTCTGAAGTCGATGAATGTAATTACTGACTTTCTGCATTTCCTCATTTGTAATATCGTTTTTAAGCTCCAGACCTGTTCAGCACATGATCTCCCTTTTCTGAATCCGGCCTGGTACTCGCCAATTAGTGTATTCGCTTGGGATTCTATCCTGCTTAAAAGTGCTTAGAGAGGATTTTGTAAGCAACTGGGAGTAGGGAGATTCCTCTGTAGTTTTTGATGTCCGTCTTATCATCCTTTTTGTGTAACGGGTGAATCAGGGCACATTTCCAGTCATCTTGTATTTGCTCCGTTGTCCATTGTCTGAGATTATGTGATGAAGTTTCTGCGTTAATGTATGATCGTTCAGTTTCCTGAGTTCAGCGATAATCCCATCTTCTCCTGGTGCTTTGTTGTTTTTGAGCTGTTTGATTATCTCCGTAATTTCTTCGAGATCTGGGGCTTGTGAGTCTGGGTGCGTGAATACTGGCGGGGTGAAGTCAAATTTTTCTTGGGGTGGTTTGCAGTTGAGAAGTGAGTTGAAATATTGGGCTAAAATTTTGCAGTTATTTTTTGGGTTAGTTTCCAACGAGCCGTCGGGTTTTTTGAAACACAGGCTGGGTGTTTGGTTACCCTATAGGTTTTCTCTGAAAGTCTTATAGAAATTTCTTGTATTATTTTTAGTGAAGTCTTGCTGGATTTCGTGGAGTCGTAATTGTATATTATACATTTTTTTATTAAAGTTCTTATCAAAATCTAATCAGGTATAGGGCTTAATTAATGATATCTACATTCATAAAAGTAAAGAAAATAAATTTACAGAAAATACTTAACATACTTTTCTGAAAAAACAAAAATATCAAGATAAAATAATTTAGTTCTTCATACCAATAACCTGATAGAAAAACAGTTTTATTTTTTATTCTTTGATAGAGGAATGCAGAGGGAAAGTTTAGATTATTTTTTTTTTAGTTCTCATGAGGATCTTCTTATTTCGATTCTCCCATGGTAGCTCATGGACAAAGGATATATATATTGGTAATACCTCACTTTATTCACATAGTTTAATTTGGATAAAATGAATTAACTCTCAATTTTGTATCTTTTTGTAATTTTTTTTAATTATAGATATTGTCGTGAGAATTTTTGAAGGAATGGTAGAGAAGTAATGACTGAGACTATAATAATTTCATAAAAAAAATATGTTTTCATAAGATATGTAAGCACAGAAGAGAAGAATATAAGAGATTTTTAGATTGTTAGGAGTAAACACTTAGCAAAATCTTCTTCACGAGAAAAGAAACCCCGTATTTTTTACTAGACCGCAGGATTCACGAACTTACGTGTTGGTGCCTTAACAAAATGTATCAGTACAAAAATAGTATCATATCTCGATGAAGAAAATAAAGTTTTAAATATGAAGTTTCATTGAGATCAAATAATTCTATTTTTGCTAGTTTTCCCCGGAAAAAAAAATCTCTCAAAAAAAAAAAAAATAAAACTTTCACAAAATACGTTGTAGTGAGAAAATGACTTGAATTTCCATTCACATATATACTTTTTTCGATTAATGTTTCTTACACATATGTTAAAAATAATTAATCTTTAAATCTAAAACTTTATAATCTTTAGATGTATAATAATACTCAACCACATATAAAGTTTTAAAACATTATAACATATTCATGAAAACAAATTTATGTTTTGTGGCTTCATGTTGTTTCTCCGAGGCTTCTTCAATCCTTCTAAGATTTTAGTGAAAATTCTTTTCACAATCAACTATCTTTTTTAACAGCATCGGAGCATCTACGTTATTGAATATACTTTGACATTTAGAAATGATGATATTTAGATGAAAGAATCTGATTTTATTTGAAAAACAATCTCAGCCACTCAATTATCAACTAACAATTGTCAATTTCACACAAATAGATAATTTTCGGTTGATTTTGATGTTATGAAAAGTGAAATAAATTAAATAAAATTATTTTTATTACAATTGTAGGCTTCTGAAAGACGCATCGTATCCCCGGTTTGTCTTTTAGTATGTGAACACAAATCCCACAATGCTTCGCAACGGTCTTTGTTCGCTCAGTTGATTAGAGCATCGTGCTAATAACGCTAAGGTTCAACACTTTAAGGGCAATTCTTGTTATATTTTTTTCCCCTCTTTTAAATCTTTTCACAGTTTCTCTTTTAGATACTGGTCTCCTTGTCCTTTCTTATCGGTCTAAAGTTTCTCAACTTCAGGTTTTTAAAGCATTATTTGGAATTCAATGTATTAGCAAGGTTTGAGTTAAGAACGACCATTATTCCATATAAATAGAGGTGGATAAGATAGCATGAGGTCGCAAAGAGACTAGCGCGCGCATTTTCTAGACCACCCCGGCGCAGTCTATTCTAAAGTAAAGGTTACTCAGAAGCCGTTGCCAGTCACTGTGATTGGTTTATCAATTGCCATCCCTACCTTGTTTCGTTAATAGAATAGTAAAAAAGAATTTTTAGTCGTCCCAAATTATTAATAGACGTAAATAATTGGATAATAAATAGTTACTAGTTGACCCGTGCGAATAATTCGCACCAAAAAACCACTTTCGAGAAATAATAAACAAATCCAACAGCTGTCGTGCATGTTAGTTAAACCCATTGTCAATAGATGGCGCCTTCTCCATTTTTATAAAAAGGTTGACCCGTGCGAATAATTCGCATGGTATCTTCATCAGTCGCCGAATGGTAATGTGGAAATAAATAAATGAACAGATTATCAATAGATTGCATCTTCTACATTTTTATAAAAAGGTTTTTAAAATAAAGTTTTTTAACGATAACATTAATTTTAAACAATTTGTTTATTTTTCGTCATTTGCGGGGAACGTAATCTTTGAAATGATGTCTCAAACACTGATTTTGATGAAGTCTTAAGGGAAATATGCCGTATCCGACAAAAAATCACCTTTGTTAAATA
>JAFIDM010094123.1:0-16875 GCA_023159025.1 Thereuonema tuberculata
TCTCTAATAACCACTTTTCCAATCTGAAAGAAAATTCGTACAAATTTTTTTTGAAGAAAGTGTAGAAGATAATCAGGAGACGGCACCTCCAAAAATTAAAAATAAATCAATAAGTATCATTAGGAAAGCTTGGTCAGAATGTATCCTTTAGTTGAAAACGCCATGTTTTAATGGCGAAATATGTCCTTGTGTTTTAAAATGTTAAACTATTTTTAATCTTTTAGTTCTGTGTGTCTTTCATTTGTAATTGTATTCGCACACGTTAAATTTCCACCGCCAGCCATACTTATTACATTTTTTATATTATTTTAATTATTTGTTATGGCGGACCATTAATATTCTTTCAAAGTCAGCGAGAGCGGAAATTTGAAAGAATATTAACGGAAAGAATATTAATGGAAATTTGAAAGAATATTATCATTAGAACAAAATATTCTATGTTACAAATACTAAACTGAAAAAATATTCACTACGATGAAAAACTCATATCAGAATTCATTTTTAACTGGTGACTTATTGTTAATTAAATATATGGTTAGAATTGTATTCTGAAAAATCAATTTTTACCTACCCCATGAAAAATGCCTTTTTATGCAAATGTGGCGGAGGTAGGAGATTACTTGGCTATTAGAAAAAGAGGTCGAAAAAGATTGAGAAACACTGCTGTAGTAGTTGGTGTAGTTACACATTATTTTTCACATCCCCACACAAAAAAATCCAAGGGTATGAGATCTATTGATCTCTCCATCGTGTTGGAATCAGATTTCTCTGAAACTGCCAAAGATAGCCTGTCTGTTATTGATCTAATGGACCCCTCAGGATTAGGTCCGCATACTTCAGCTTACCATCGTAGAACAAATGTCCAACAATCCAGATTCCAATACTCCCATCCAAACATTGAAGTATAATTCGTCTCTCCAAGCCTCCGTGGGTTTTTCCGACTCCAGTAATGAACGTTGTCCAAATTCATGTAAATAGCTCTTGTGAATTGGGCTTCATCTGTCCGCAGAATATGCAATGTTATTTTTGGATACTCATCGTACACTACTATCCCAATGCAAAAGTTGCATAGCTCATCAAGGATAATTCTGCTTTTCCAACCCTTGATGGCGATGCCTGTGATAAGGGTGAAACTGGTGAACTCTGAAAACATAGATGACTGATTTATGAGATATTATTAATTGATGTCCGATTGCCCTGCTGCTTGTATGTGGATTTTGATGCTTGTATGTGGATATGATGGCACGATCAAGGTAACAGTCCCCTCATCTATTGCAAATGATAACCTCGTTTCTCATGATCCTGGGATAACACTTCCAGTATCGAGGAATCTTCGGATAATTCGCATCAGTGTTTGTCTTGATGGATGCCTTCTGTCAGTTTGCCTACATCCAAACTGCCAAATCTATGTTTTGCTGGCTAGCAGCATTTCATTGAACCATACCTTCAAATTCTTTTACTGGATACGATGCCATCCTGGCATTCAAAAGCCTGTATTTGCTAACTTGGGAGCTATCTTTTTATTGTACTACATACCTCCTTCACATTTTCTACTGGGAAATAATTTATCCTGAATTGCATACTTCGACATTTCGTAACGAATAAATACTGTAAAGAGAGAAATACATGATTTCCTGTATAATCTGTGATCAAAGTCTTCATCATTCCTACATTTTAAAACGTCTAGGAAGGAGGTAACAACTTGACTACCATATACTCCACAAATAAATGCAGAGTACGTATTTCTAATAAAATCGTTAAACAACTGTTTGATGCTTATTAATGCTTTTCAGCCAGAAGTAGTTTACCTCTGAACGTTTAGATATATCATGTACGGGTAAAAACGACAGTGAGTCCTCTAAAAATAATTAAGGAAAAAAATCCCTAGTTTATTTGTCAAAATGTCATTTCTGAAGATAAGGTTTGCATTTATATTCAATAAATATTGGGGATTTGTATTTACTATAAGCGGTCATTCAATTAATTGTAAGCTGAGTAATACTTAAGAGACAGTTGTTTCAATTCTATAGTGATTTTTCCTTTTTTTTTGGAGGTTTTTTTTGTCTTCTCTATGATTAAAATCCTCTTCTTATATACAGCAGATCGAAAATTTCAGAGGTGAATGGCCATGAAAAAAATGAAATGGTCATAATCTCTCAAGTAATAGATCGTGAACCTCTCAAGATTTTACATCGACTATAGTGAACTTCAGTTTTTCTCTTTCTGAAAGCATAGATACGAATTTGGTTCCGATAAAAATAAAACGCTGAAAAGTATTTTTACATCACGAAAGATTGAGAATCTAAAGCAGAATTACACGAAAATATCGTATTTTCATTTAGTGCATTGAAATTTTTATTGTACTGATTATGAGATTTTAAAAATAAAAGAACCAGAGACTTGGTAATTATTCGCTTTGAAATATATTCCTGTTCCCTTAGATCACTGAAGTGATTAAATTTATTGAGCAATGAAATAATTAAGAATGGATATGACTCAGCGTTTTCTCCACACTCTCACCCTTTCAATTGACTATTTGGCAAAAACCAAGCTTTTTTGTTTGACAAACTGTGATCAGGAAGAGCAGATAAAATTATGTAAAGGACGAAAGCTAATACACTTTTCATAAATGCAGGATATTACACACTGAGGATTATGTTTCTTAGACTTAGCAGCCCCACGTCGTTCAAATAAAGGGTAAAATAAGAAAGCGAGATATTTATTAGATAAATTAAATTAGATAAGTTATAATTTATAACACAGACACAGAGGAAAAGAAATGAAAAGACACAATTCTAAAATCAATTCAATTCCAAAACGGATATCTGGTTTTGACGAAACTGGGAGGCATTCAAAACATTTCCAAGAATTTCTTGAAAACAGTGTTTAAGTGTCATTGTTTTGGCACTGAGTTTTGAAACTGAAAGCAAGAAATTCGAGAAAAAAAACAAAAACTTTCTGTCTACTTTTCGTGTTATTTAATGTTGTTGTTATTTCGTTGTAATGTTTAATAAACGGATCAATATATTAAGACATTGACATTTGTTTTGTTTGAAATATGGGAATTTTTTGTCACCTTCATGCGGTAATTTCTCGAAAAGGACTCACGCGGAAACTTTTTAAGTAAAAAAATTAGATCTAATCATGTCAGTAAATATGACATTGGTAAGCTTCAAGAAGATCTAATCACTGGTTATTCGGAGGGGACAGAAACACACTGGCAGAAAGATTGATTTTATTAGCTTCACTTTTGTTTTCTAAGAGAGTTGACAAAAAAAAAAAAAGACTCTAAAATACTATATGCACTACTCCGTCTTCCGTTATATTTCCGTAACGTAATTGCTTAGTGACGTAGTTATGTCTTCAGGGTCACAAGAATGAGGAACAATTAGGTGAAATAAAAATCACATTTGATCATATATTTCTATTAATCTATATTCAAAAATTTACCATCCTAAAAATTTCAGGTAATTGTTCCCCATTCTTGTGACCCTCAAGACATAACTACATCACTAAAGCAATTACGTTGCGGAAACATAACGGAAGACGGAGTAGTGCGTAT
The DNA here is from genome assembly GCA_023159025.1 of Thereuonema tuberculata. Lineage (NCBI taxonomy): Eukaryota > Metazoa > Arthropoda > Chilopoda > Scutigeromorpha > Scutigeridae > Thereuonema > Thereuonema tuberculata. Next base: position 3,563 of record JAFIDM010094123.1, read on the forward strand.
AGCCCTTAAGGCAGTGTATACATATCTGGCTATAACTCTTCCTATTCACGATAAATACTTCCAACAAAAATCTTTGCAAAGGTTGAAGATTAGTCTTTCCAACAATATGCGACAAGAGCAGACATTTTAAAGGTTATGAACTTTTACTTTTAACCTTTAATAATTCTTCGTTAAAGCACAAACTTTTTTTTTTTAATTTCTGATGCCTTTTTAAGTGTGTCATTTTGCAATCAGTGAATATACATGACAACTGGTTCATCAAATTTTTACGAACATAAAAAATAAACATATCATCAAAATAAACTTAAACCACACACACACACACACCTTCGAATCTTTCCTAATAAACAGTTGATTAATTTTAAATTAAAAAAAATCATGTTTAAATTCATAATGCAGAAATGTTAAGTTAAAATGAATTTCCATACATCCTCTGAAAAACATTTTAAAATACAGTAAGGCCCGAAATAAAGTATACCGACCGTTTCTAGCACGAAAAAAATCATCTCAACTCTGCCACAAAGGGTGAGCTACCAGTTCTCTATATCTTTGTTTGTATGTCTACCATTCATATAATTTCTAAAAATAGGGTCCAATGAGCCGTGCTGGCGTGGTCGTGCGGTCTCGGCGGCGGCCAACCGTGGCGTCCAGTGCGCCAGTTCCTGGGTTCGAATCCCGGCAAGGGCAGGGCTGTTTCAATTACCTTTCCTGTGTTGTCCAGCCTCTTCTTCACATTCTCTCTGGTCTGACGTCATTCCTTAATGGCGTCCTGGGGGAAGGCAACGGGAAACCACCCCCAGTATCTGTTCCCTAGTTTATCTACGGCTTCTCCTAGGGGTTCGCCCTTCGGGGGTCACTAGGTTCCGTAGACCGCGTAACTTCATATATACGAAGATCGCACATCATGATGATGATGAGGGTCCAATGATGCAGTGATCAGAAATGGGACACTACACAGGAACCTCATTGAACTTTATAAAATAATAGGGTTATTAAAAAATTATTTAATATTAGAGAAAACATGTTTCGCAGCAATTTTTATTGCAAATTACTTGCAAGTAAAATAGAAGTGAATAATATTACATCAATATAAGAACTTAAAAATATTCAATATAAGAACATACTACATCAAATTTCAAAAATAATTAACAACAAATCTTAAACAATATAACAATATTACTAATTTGATATAGTATGTTCTTATATTGCTTTAATATTATTCACTTCTATTTCACTTGAAAATGCAGTAAAAGTTGCTGCAAAACACGTCGTATCTAATATTAAATAATTTCTATTAACTCTATTATCTTATAAAGTTCAGTTTTTAATAATAATCTTTACATTATTACAAGTAACCACATTACACCACAGAGTGTAGAGGACCTTAAAGAATCTCCGTCGGCCGTTCAAAAACGAAATATCTGATCGCTTGTTTGTTCACATAACCGTCCAAGGTGGCGTGATATTCATCAGAAAATCAATTTAGGGACTGAAAATGTTCGTACACATTTTGCCAACATGAATAATATTAAAACAATATAAGAACATACTATATCAAATTAGTAATATTGTTATATTGTTTAAGATTTGTTGTTAATTATTTTTGAAATTTGATATAGTATGTTCTTATATTGAATATTTTTAAGTTCTTGTATTGTTGTAAAATTATTCACATCTATTTCACTTAAAAAATGCAGTAAAAATTGCTGCGAAACATGTTGTATCTAATATTAAATAATTTTTATTAACCCTATTATTTTATGAAGTTCAATGAGGTTCCTGTGTGGCCATTTCTGATCACTGCATCATTGGACTCTATTTTTAGAAATTATATGAATGGTAGACATACAAACAGAAAAGATATAGAGAACTGGTAGCTCACCCTTTGTGGCAGATTTGAGATGATTTTTTCGGGCTAGAAACAGTCGGTATACTTTATTTCAGGCCTTACTGTATTTTAAAATGTTTTTCAGAGGATGTATGGAAATTCATTTTAACTTAACATTTCTGCATTATGAATTTAAATAGTTCAAAACAAACTGTTGTCGATACGCCAATGTAACTGTTCGTCTCAGAATGGACTAATACAGTCGGACCTCTATTTTACGAACCTCTATTTTGCGAACTTTTCTTTGGAACCAAGAACATTTTGTGAATTTCTTCGTAAAATAACCTTCAAATAGCGAAGTGCATTTTCTTTTTAACGAACTTTTCCGTGATATCTATTTTTTTTTTCTCCTTGAAATATTTTTATTATTAATATTCCCTTAGAGGAAATGAAAGAAATGTGGTTACAGCTGAGAGAAAAAGAAGAAATTAACGATGATGTGCTGATTGATTATTATCTTTCACTAGATTTTGAAGTTGAGACCTCGGAAACACTAACTGAATCGGATATTTTGGACAGTGTGAAAAATAAAAACAATACATCTATGGATTGCGTTGAAGATGATGAAAATGGCAATGATCATGATGCAGAAATCAAAAAACCGTCGTATGATGAAATGCTAAAATCATTTGAAACAATTCGACGCGGATTACAATTTGAAGGAAATACTGAAGGGGTCTTTGGTGGATTGCAAAGATTCGAGACGTACTATGAGCGAAAACACTATTTAAGAAAAAAAAAAACAAGACAAAATTAACAGACTTTATTAGTAAAATTTAAGTACGCATGGGATAATGTATGCTTTATGTCATTAAAATTATTACTTTTTTAATAATATTTATTGTTTATGTATTTAAAATCTGTTTTATGTAGTTTAAAGTAAGTTTAAAAGGTGAATCTCTCTTTAACGAATTTTCCTTATAACGAACTTTTTTTTCGGGATTTAGCGACTTCGTTAAATAGAGGTCCGACTGTATTTTAAGTGGGTCACAGAAAATAGTAATTTAATTAACAGTGCTTCTTGTTAGAAACTAAATTATAGTTGCCAAATATAGTGGAATTAATGATTGTTTTGTATTTTTAATATCTGAATTATTTTATTACTAAGTGTTTTAAAATTTCTTTGAAACATAAATGCAAAAAGCAAATTCAATGGATTTCGAAGCAATCCGAAATAATCAAGAAAACAAAACGCAAACTTCTTGCCAGATTCAGTGGGAAAGGGAATGGAACCTCCATGAATATAAACTACAACCTTAAAAACACATTAAAAATAAAGAAAAAGCAAATTTCTGTGCTGGGCTCTGCCAGGCTCAAAGCATTTCCTTTATTTTGATACAATTAAGAAATTCTTTGAGGCTAGCAGAGCTCTGCACAGGAATTGTCTTTTTCTTTATTTTTAATGTGTGTTGGTGTTTTTAGTTTATATTCATAGAGGTTCCATTCCCTTTCCCACTGAACTTCAAATTCACCTCCGTTATGAGACCTGCAATGTTCATTCTGACTACTCTCAACTGATGATCGCCTAAAAAGCGTGAAACAGACTAGTCTTGAGATGTCAGTTTGAACATTGGTCTCGAATTTTTCTTGTCAGATTGTTTACGATTTAAGTTGAATGTTTTAATTTACTAGTAGTATTTTCATTTTGAAATATCACACTTTCCTCAAAAAATAATAAACTGATAATTGTTGGGTATTTAGAGTTCTTTAGATGAAGCTCAGATTGTGGTGATAGCAAATAGAGAACTTGTTTCCTCATCTCCTTGAAATTCCATCGCCCTTATTATTCCAAGAAACCATTTCCTATTCAACGTCATCACTAGAAAAAATCCTTAAGGAATTCATCTAAATAAACTGGTAAAGGGAATACATTTTATTTTATAACCGTTGTATGTAAATAGTCCTCAATTTACCCTGCGAATAGTTTGATACAAATTCGCAATAGTTTGATACAATTTCGTTATCTTCGAATAATAACATAGAGTTGGGTTGATTCGAATGTAATGAGGGTCCAATTTTTGATGTAAAAATGTTTAAAATACTATGCAATTGTAAACGGATGTTGGCACATAGCAAGATTAAATTAAACTTTTATAAATAACTTTTCGTTCTTTAAATTAAAATTAAAAGTAAATACTGAAATTTATGGCGAGAGTAGGCTTTTCGAATTTCATCGTTTGCACTTTCTTTTGTTCCCGGGCTATGTGCCTGAATACACTTCGAATCAGAATTAGGCTTAAATACAAGATGGTCTGCCAATATCTCACGAATCATTCTGCATCTTATTAATTTGTAAAATACCTGAATAGAAAAAAAATACGTTCATTGCATTTCTACTTAATTGATTTTATATATTGTTTAGAAATAACGATAAGTATTGAGTAGTAAGGTCATGTATAATTAGTAATTGTAATAAATTTAAGAAAATGTTATTAATAAACTTTTTGTTTTCCATTTTCTTTTAAAATGCTTCAAATTTCAAATAACCAAAAAGCAAATTATGATTAAAACCAATACTCTTTACTAATTCCTTTTGGTTGAATCCGTTACGAATTGGGGAAACCCGTTTTCCTGTCCTGTGGAAGGCGAAGAAATGTTCTCGAAATGACGCAGCACTTTTTCATTTCTTTGTTTTATTCTTCATTAAGGAAAAACCAACCGAGGAGAAGGAAAAGAGTGCGTTTCCTCCTACAAAGAAGTACTAGATCATTCAAAACTTAAAGAATTACTAAGAATCAAATTTGTTCTTTGGACCTCTATTTTATTGTATGACTTCGCTTTCTTTGATATAAATTTGAGTCTTTTTTTTCCTATCTCTCAGTTCCTGTAAATAAAGCGAATAGAAAAGAAACAAATGAACATTTCTATTCTTCTGTTTAGAATTGAGCCTCATCTAGTTAATGGCTTTTCTTGAGACCTTCACAATTATTATTATAATATATTAAGGAAAAAACTTATATATGTTTCCTCTACAAAGAAAATCCTTTCCTTTAGATTATTTATTATTTTTGATATAAATGTTAATATATAATGCTTAATTGTGTTTATTTCAGAATAAGAATTGTGTTGTGTTATTCTATTGCATCACAAATATGTTACACTTGTGATATTTGTCATTGAATAGTTATTTCAGTAGCATACACTATTCATTAATATTTATTTGATATAATATTGATACATATATGCGGAAGAGACTATGTGTTTATAAAGCTTTTAGGGGTAATTAACCTTGTATTACGATTTTGGAAGAAAGTAAATTTAAGCAACTTATTTGTACATATTATCCTATTTTGTTGCTGTGTTTATTTAAGGATAAACTTAATAGTAGAAGTTATTTTTTTTTGCAGATTGACACTTGATATCAATTTTGAAATACTTCTGCTGAGTTACTTTTACGATAATTTTTTTTTTACTACATTAAAGTTTTAAAAGAATCTTGTAATAGCAATATATATAGTCACACTAATTTTAATTATAATTATTATCAACATACTATGTAGGTAGTGTGTCGTGAACCACATCCCACAGACTTTCTTTCAATAGTAAAACTTCCATTTTGTACTTCCTTGTTGGGTAGTTGCTGTTAGTTAACTTTTCGATAGTGATCTTATCCGACATGTTGGCGAAAAATTAGGCCTAACGAACACTCTAACACTTCACTTTTGGTTTCTTTATGTATTTTAGTCAATTTATTCATTCACAATTATCACTTTATATTAGCTGGGCCTAAAACCTGTTGGCGCAGTGTGAATTTCACTCGGAAAATGCTTTTTACCTGACTTTATGTAGAACTAAAAAGAATACGTACAACCATATTGCTTGGTGACATCGGGCAACATACAACAACAAGTAGCTCCCTCTTTTAATGAGAATAGGAATTATATAGACAAAAGCGCTGTAACTAATTATAAAACATTACAACATTGCACTAAAGCGCCATAGCTTAACAGCAGATTGGCAATAAATTAACACACTAAATTTTCTCATACAATATCCAGCTCATAAATAAAGTCAATCAATTATTATTATTTATAAAAATTTTGATTGATCTGAACTTTTACTAACCAATTTATTGTCATTATAATCACACTAACAACAACTTGCAAACTGACTAAGTTAAAAGCACACTTTTTCTTTTTGAAGCAAATCTCTTAACCCAACGACCGATTTTATAAGATACACATGTATATTAAACATCAATAGGAGGTTTGTATTTTTCAATGAAGAAACAAGGTAGCGCTAGCGAGCGATTAGTAAACCAATCACAATGCTTCGCAATAGCTTCTGATACGTGAATGAAGGAATTATTCAAAAGTTATAATTAGCTAATAATCGTCATTAATAGACCGAATAACTTTTGAATAATTTTCTTCATTCACTTATCAGAAGCCGTTGCAAAGCATTGTGATTGGTTTAGTAATCGCTATCTTTGAGCCCGACCAGCTAGAGACACAATCTCTATGGCTCTGAACTACTCTTGGCAAGACCTTTTCAACGACACTCTAATCAAGACTCTATCCCTCGTGGTTGCTGAGTTGATACTTGTCCACAGACAGACAGACAAACCTGTGATGTTGTTTGTATGTCAACATCAAGAAGCGACAAAGATAAAAGATGAAACTTAAGAACATGTTATTTTAATGACTGACTTCATGAGTGTCTCATCTCAGACTGACGTTGTGACTACTTGTCAACTGGCGCCCTCTATTGTACAATCATCTAAGCATGGGAGCGCCATTACAATTCCGATATTACAAAACCGGAGATATAAGGCTTTACGTTGTCAGAAGCCTAAAAGCTATCTGAAATAATATGTATCAGCAATTTTTGAAAAAGAAAACAAACTTTCAGGCTTTCAACTAAAATTTAACAACAAATTCAACCATTTAACAAAAGCAAGATTTAAAGTTTAAAGGAAAATCCTTTATTCCACTTATAACAAATCACAAATTCAGTTTTATTAACTGAATTCACAAAATAAGTAATTAACATGACAACTCAAGATGTAATTAAATTGTTTTCTTTATAGAATTGACATTATTATTATTATTTTTACAAGACTTACAATAGCTGACCAAATGACCTAAAATCCCTTCATTGTCTTTCTTCCACTTCAGAATCAGTTTATTTATTTTTTTCAGTTTTCAATCATTTTTATTGTGGAATAACCTCTAAAATAATAATATATGCGGAACTTTCAGTGCAAAAACATTTACAGGTCAATGGAAGTGTTTTACATTTGTAGTTAACGTTAATCTACAAGAAATTAGCAATTTTACCGATTTGTGAAATACAACATCTGGCCACATCCACTTGCATATACAGCAATTAAAAAGTTTCAAACTTCAGTCAAGTATGTCTCAGCAAAAAGCTTTGAAAATTTCTGATCTATATTAAACAAAAAGAACAAACGAAAGAAATGCCAATTAATAACACATTTTAACAATAAAAAATAAATCAAGCAAAATTTTCATTTATCTTCAAAAAAGCCTAACAATTCAATCTTCACATTTTAAAGAGAATAATTATAATATTTTTTTTTTGATTAAGTTGATTAAATGATATATTGTGGCTCTGTAAACGATTGCGCACATCTAAATATAAAAAAAAAAAGTTAAAAGATTACTTTGACAGAAGTAAAAATGATTGACAAGGACACTATGATCGAACAACTGCCTGAAGATGAAGAAGGTCATGATGAAGATGAAGATGATGATCTCCTCAAAGTCTTTAAATTCCGATGCGGAGTCCGTCGCCCCATCACTCTGCTCCTCAGAGTCTCTCGCCCCATATATTTGTGTCGCCCAATATTTGCGGTCCAGATCTTCAGCACATGGTTCGTCAATTTCATCTGGTTGGAGGGAGTTAATGCAGGAGTTCCCCTTACAGTTGGCACAAATCAATGAGCACTTAATCCCAGCCTTCCGACACCCACAATCACCTGCACACCCCTTTTTGCATTTGTAGAAAATGGAGAGAAGAGACTGTGGAGCTGGTTCCTAGGAGGTAGGAACGGGGTCAGACCAAATTTTGAAGCCTGCTATCCCAAGAGGAGCGGGTCCATCTGGTGTCCTAACCACATTTGTACTTGTAGGTAAGTTCTGAAGCAGTGTTGGCAAGCTGCTTCGGATGTTGGTGGTAGGAATGACAGGTTGAATTTGGATTTCACGAGGGCTTTGGAAAACAGCTCAAATCGCAATTTATCTAAAGTATCTCCTGCCCTACCTCTATTGAGGATTATTAAAAAACGTAGACCAGCTTCGGCAATAGTTTCAGCTTGAGTGTCATGCTCGAAGAAAGGTTTGATTTCTTCGAAAAGACATTTATTTTCGACCCACATCTTGACCACCTTCTTCTTGCCCTGCTTGAAGAGTGCTGAAGTTGTGTCACATCCACTTATGGCATGGAGAAATTTGTCTGCCAGTTTGAAGTTGTTGGAACCAAATACTTTTGATAGGGTCGTTCCTCTTCTAGTTTTGAGAAATATGTTTGTTGATGGTGCGACTGGGGCATTGAGTATGATGAGGAGGTCCGTATCCTCACCAACTACCAGCACCTTCTTATGCTCTTGTGATACCTCAAGGGCCGTGGCAACAATCAGGTGATCTGCGTCTTCATTAGCTTGCTTTACTGAGAAGCCTTCAAGCCTCTTAGTAAGCAAGCTAATGAGACGCGCTTTATTTCTGTCGTTGGAAAGGAATTGCTCCTGAGTTATGGTCACCACCATTAACTCGGTAAAGATGACCTCAGGAGTAGTGTGTCTTTTGATTCGGCTGAGGCGCTCAGAAGATTTTGATGCTTTTGGTGGGCAGGTCTTCTGGGTAGCTATCAAACACCACATGTTTCGCCCTTCGGTTTTATTGTCTTTTTAAGTAGTCAAAGTATTTGGTTAGGATTAATTGGACTGTTTCACCATTCTTCCACACAACCCGGTGGAGAAGAAATCCACCATCGATGACAAAAGCTGCTCCTTCCAGGTTTATCTCATTGAGTGGTGTGAACAAGTCATATAACACTGACTTCGGAGTCTTCATCATTCCAACTGCATCGAACAGAGAGAGGGGATAGAGTGCCAGCTCGTAATGGAAGAGTTCTTTAAGCTGTTCATCGGATTTCTTGAGGAGTGCTATCCGGTGGAATATGGTTCCAAGGGTCACTGGTATATTCCCCCCATTAATGGTCACCTTAGATTTTAATCCTTGTATACTCATTCCTCTTTTTTTTCGAACAAACTTGATTTTATCGAAGGTTTGACCAACCAGGGCGAGCATTAAGGAATTGCCTATTTCAAAGGCTCTGTGGCAGTTGGTTGACTCATCTCCGATAAAATAAAATTTAAATGTATTCTAGTTAGGCCTTATTGCGAATAAAACAAAATTAAAACAGCAGGAATAATCAAAAGTTACTTAACAATCAGAAATAAAATACATTTTCAATAAGGCTAAATAGGTCTTGATACAACCATTCAGACCTAACCAACACAACTGTGTATGTTAAGTTTTGGAAGGTTAAGCCGTTAACTAGAAATGAATTGTGGCCATTGTTTATTATTACATTCAAAAACCAATCCTTCAATTTCCTCAATATATTATACTGTAAACATTTTCTTAAAATTATCATAGAATAGTTTTTAACATGTGTTTTCTAATAAATATTTTATTCTTATGTACAATTTACACACTAATTCCATTAAAAAAAATTTACAATTAAAATTAAAATCAAATCAAATTAAAAAATAGAAAATTTAATTTTTTTTTTAAAAATTTAAAAAATACATTAAAAAAAGTTCCTGTGCAGTTTCGGGGATATCACGATCCCCATCATCAGCAAGATGGTTTCTTTGTGTGATGTACTGGCGTTATAAAGGAAAAAGTTAATTTATTCAAATGGTTTAGACCAATGGTGTGATAACTTGGTGATCTATTGCTGTCAGGAATGACATTGTCGATGACGTGGATCTTGGAATTGTTGATTGTTGTTGTGGGTTGAATGGAATCTTCTATCTTGTATGTTGATTAAGGAGGGCCATTTCTTACTTTCACTTCTGTGTTGTCTTTATTGGCTGTCTTGATGTTTTTTTCTACTTGAACCTTTAACTTTCTTTGCAATAAAATATTTGAACAGTATTGTTTTATTTTATTATTGGATAATCTAGTATTATATGAATTTGACAACTGAATTATTATAGATTCTTTTACTTTCCTCTTTATTGTATCTTTTTCATATAGGATGATAGTAGCATCATTCAAATCCGGTATATGGTTATTGTAGTAAGTAATATGGTTATTGTATTACACCAAGAACAACATCATATTATTAATGAAATGAAAAACATTACAAATTTGTTAGTAATAAAAATCCAACACAACGATTATGTTAATATATTGAATATAGGTGCATATAAGTATAACAACTGCTACTCTAGAATAAGCTCTAAACATATAAACATTTTAATAAAACTCAGTAAAGATACATGGCCATATCACATTGAAAATAATTGTAATGAAAAATGGGTGATGAATCTATCCAAAGAAAAAATAAATTTAACACAGGAACAGATTAGTGTCCTATATAAAGGACCCAAATATAATCTAAACAATTATAATCCAAATTATATAAATGTAATAGCCGATATAGAAAAAGGTTTAAATAATCATAATGTTACTGAAAAAATAAAAAATGATTATCGAGAGAAAATAATAAACATTATAAGCCAATCCCCAAACCCTAAGAAAAATAAACGATCATGTAATCCACACCCCCTCGAATATCAAGCTTATCTAAACCTCAAGAAAAATAATGACGTTGTCATTACTAATGCTGACAAGGGAGACATTACGATTGTTTTTCATAGGGAAGATTATAATAAATTCGTCCAATTCCATTTAGAATCCAACAGCCAAGTATATCATAAATTAGATTCTAAATATCAAGAGGATACATTAGTCCAAACTGTAAATACACAGATAAAATCTTTAACTAAAAAACACAAACTGCTAAAAAACAATTTAAATATATTTGTAACCAATGATGCAACTATCCCACAAATAAAACTATTATCAAAAATCCATTAACCAATAATGAAAAACAATATTTATAAAGCCAGACCTATAATAAACTGAATAAACTCTCCAATTGAGAAAATATCAAAATTTGTAATCAACTACCTCAACCCTTATACTAAAAATAATGTAGAATCAATTAAAAATCCAAAACAAATCATAGAAGAAATTAAAAATTTAAATATTACAAAAAATCATAAAATGTTTTCTCTTGATGTTCAAGATCTATATACATCACTAACAAAAGATTTATTTACTCAAGCTTTAAATTTTGCCTTACAAAACAAACCTTTACCCACACACGCTAATAGAGAATTAATAATGGACCTAATTTGTATAATCTCTGATAATCAATTTTTCTCCTTTCAACAATGCATATTTATACAAACCCAAGGATGTTTTATGGGTTTGGCGGCCTCGGGTTGCACTGCAGATATAGCTACGAAATATATTGAACACTTAGGCCGCCAATATATTGATAATAGTTTATATTACAAACGTTATCTAGATAACAGATTTCCATGAACCAGACACAATTAATAATGCATTCAATAATTTAAGAGAAGAATTAAAATTTACATGAATGAATGAATCCGAAAAAAATGGCCAAATCCCTTTTCTTGATATTCTCATCGAAAGAAATGAAGAAAAGTTAATTACATCCAGTTATCGAAAACCTACCTATTCCAGCAGGATGATAAATTTTAAATCGGACACACCTTATAGATGTAAATATAACATCATAAAGATCCTTGTCAATAGAGCTTTCACATACTCCAGTAATAAAAATGCACTATAATAAAGAAATTGGTCAAATAAAAAAGGTTTTAATTATGAATGACTATTCCAATACTTTCATCAATGAAAATATAACAAAAATATTTCATAATATCTACAATCCAAAACAAAAAAATGAAAGAACTGAAGAACAGAAAATATATATAAAATTTCCAATCATTCAAAAATGGGAGCCATATTTGAATGAAATATCCAAAAATACTATGATCACACCTATTTTTACCTTAAAGAATAAGTTAAATTTTAATGATATCAAATAGAATCCCCTGAAGAAAGATAAAGAAGGATTAATTTACAAAATAAAGTGCAAAAACAGGAACTGCTTTTATGTTGGTGAAAGTAAAAAATCATTAAAGAAACGTCTTTACGGACGTGAATATGCTTTAAAAACTATAGATACTAATTCTTCAATGGAGTCTAATCATGCTTACTACAATAACCATATACCGAATTTGAAAGATGCTACTATCATCCTATATGAAAAAGATACAATAAAGAGGAAAGTAAAAGAATCTATTATAATTCAGTGGTCAAATTCATATAATACTAGATTATCCAATAATAAAATAAAACAATACTGTTCAAATATTTTATCGCAGAGAAAGTTAAAAGTTCAAGTAGAAAAAAACATCAAGACAGCCAATAAAGACAACACAGAAGTGAAAGTAAGAAATGGCCCTCCTTAATCAACATACTAGATAGAAGATTCCATTCAACCCACAACAACAATTAACAATTCCAAGATCCACGTCATCGACAACGTCATTAGCAACAGCAATAGATCACCAAGTTATCACACCATTGGCCTAAACCATTTGAATAAATTAATTTTTCCATTATAACGCCAGTACATCACACAAAGAAACTATCTTGCTGATGATAATGATCGTGATTTCCCCGAAACTGCACAGGAACTTTTTTTAATGTATTATATAAATTTTAAAAAAAAAATTTATTTTTTTTATTTTTTAAGTTGATTTGATTTTAATTTTAATTGTAAATTTTTTTTAATGGAATTAATGTGCAAATTGTACATATGAATAAAATAATCATACTAAATAATACAAATTACATGTAAGATCTCAGGTCTCTTTTGGGTGTACATTTTTACCCCCCACCACTTAAGCACAACTCCGCCGGGGGGGGGGACCTAGAATAGTCATATTGGGTCACAAATGAAGCCATTAAAACAATAAAATCTTTTGTAGCAATTATTTCCGATTCATCTAATATTTTGGTTTTACACTTCTGGCCTAATAATCCTGCATAATGATACTTACGACTGCAGTCAACAGCCATCCGACAATCACATCTAGAATTTCAGTCATCTGCAAAATAAAAGTATGACTCCTGTTTATTTTCAATAAATTTTAAAAAAAAAAGTGATAAGTATCATTAATTATATACTGTAGACTCCCGATTATCCGCGGAGTTGGGTGGCGCGGCAATAGCGGATAAGTGAATTCCGCAGATAATCCGAAATAGGATGAAAAAGGACGAAAATCAATATAAAAATGATTTTAACATGTTTTGTTTACATTAAAGTGGCACTACATACATTATAA
>JAFIDM010094124.1:0-15278 GCA_023159025.1 Thereuonema tuberculata
TAGTTACGTGGTCCCTAGTTGGCCAAATTCGATAAAAGGAAGGAAAGGAAAATATGAGAATGCGCAAGGTCAAAAATACTAAGAGCGATATATATATATATATGTATTTGATATATAATTATAATTTATATTTTATGTAATTATATAATTTATATAATTATATAATTATATATAATTAATTTAAGATGGTGATGAACTTTATTCATTTTAAAGTATTAAAAATAATAAATTATGATTTTATATATATCTTTCTTAGTATTGTCCATCTTAGGCGTTCCCTTGTTTTTCTTCATTTCCACTCATTGCAGATTAAACTAATTGAGTTGTTGAATCCTTTTTAGCATTCTTAGCATATTTGACTGCTTTTTCCATTGAAGTAGCAAATCGATGATTGAGTACTTACTGATGTACGTACTCTGTATTTTTTTTTTTGTTAATAAAAGTTGATATTAACTTTTTTAACAAGACAAAATCACTAATTCATTCTTACAAAATCCCAAGTTTGATCCCTCGTTACTCTATCACTCAGCAAATAACTGAATAAATTTACAAAGAAGAACCTCCAAATCGATAATCTTCATTCAATCATGATATACACAATAAAACTAAAATGTTTTTTTTTTTTTTTTTTTTTTTTTAATGTTTATCAATCCTATTAGGTATACTAATAAGCGGTATACCTGTGTTATAGGAATTGAGCGTTTTAATATGTTTTTTAAAAAATTGTTAATTAATATTTAATTTTTCCATCAACCACATCTGAAATTATGTTTTGTTTTATTTGCTTAAAAGTTTCATTATCTTTTTTATTAGGATCTATTGTTTAAATATTTTATATATTATAAAAGCGTTATTTTGTCTGTCATAAGACTTTACGTTTTTCCAATTTTGTGACCAAACTATAAGAGATAGAGTGGTCATGTAAATGGATAAAATGTAGATCTTTTTAAGACAAACAAAATGCTACAAAAATCTTTCGGAAAAAGTTTTTGGTTTCCAAGATGGCGCCTTTAAAAGGGTCAAATTTTGACTTTTTCTCAATTTAAATGAAAAGTATAAAAGATGGAAGAGAACATTATATTGAGAAAATGTTGGTATTTGAAAGTTCTATCGAACGATATATCACTTATTCACAAACGCTTCAGCGTTTGCACGATACATGCAAAAATGTGAATTTTCGGTGTGTGACGCCGACCCGCAATACATCCGAGTTATTCGGAGAAGCCACAACGGGCTGGGAAGTTATATATTCTCCGACGATCGCAACATTAATTTGCTAAATAAATATTTTTTTTTTTTAATGCTATATATGCAAGGGTTCCGGAGCGAAGCGACGGTACCCGGCTATTATTATATATTACAAAAACGTATATTATAAAACGTTATTCTGTCTGTCATTCTGTAAGCAAAATGCAAATTACAAATTACTAAAATGTTACTGAAATAGAGAATCTATTCATAAAAAATGAAAATATATTAAACAACTGTCCAACTATACTAATTGGCGACGTAAATATAGATATTTTCAAAATGAAAAAAACAATGTAGTACAGAAATACGTAAAACTTAGTGCAATAATGGTTTCAAAAATCGTCTTTACGGAACAACAAGAAACAACTGTACAATTCATGGAAATACGAAAACAAATGTAGATCATATTTTCATAAGTAAACATGATATCAAAACACCAGGAATAATAAGAAAAGAACGAATCGGATAACAGTTGAAAATGAGAAAATAACACATCCTAATATAATCTATAAAGAACTAATCAATGATGTTAACAAAACAAAATTCATGAAAATCTACATATATAAAAAGAAAAGTCCTGACTCACTCACTCACTGACTCATCAACGCCCACCCCAAACCCTTGGATCTAGAAAGCTGAAATTTTGCACAGAGGTTTCCTTTATGATGTAGAGAAGGAATAAGGCCGGATTTTTCGAAATTCGGGATAGGGAATAATCTGGCAAACTGACGATGAAGTGTATGGCGGCAACCCCAGGTGTGTGGCGCCAACTCGCAATACACCTGAGTTAAGTGGAGAAGGGCACAACGGGCTGGGAAGTCGTATATTCTCCGATCTCAATATTAATTTGCTAATAAATAAAGTTTTTTTTTTTTTAATGCTATATACGCAAGGGTTCCGGAGCGAAGCGACGGTACCCGGCTAGTTTTACATAATTATCTAATCTATATCCATAATTATTTCTAATCCTTTCTATTTTAAATATTTTATTCCAATTACATCTAGTTTTTAATTCTCCTTGTTGGTAATTTATTTCTCTTTTCACTTCAAAATAGTTTTTAATTGTTGTTTTATATATAAATTTTTCATTTATTTTTAATATTTTATATTTTTTTCTTATTCTTATTTGTTCATTTTTTGATTTGTATTTATAATTTTTATAAACATTATTAAATATTTTTAATGTTTTCTTATTGATATTTTCTATTTGTGGTTTGTTCATATTTATCCAACATTCCAACCCATAATCCAAGATTGAGTCCACAAGGGATTTATATACTACGAGCTTTTGTCTAAACGGAACTACTTCCCTAATGTGATAGAAGAGAAAAGCGTATGAGCTCAGCTTTCTCATCACATAACTATACTGTTCATTCCAGCAAAAACCTGTTATCTATATTAATTCCTAAATATTTATAAGTTGAGACAATTTCTATTCTTTTGCAGTTACAATCTTTCGTTAAGATATTGTTATTCTGTTCTATATTTGGACATTCTATTTTATGTTAATTAATTATTACATTGTTATTTATTTTCTTATTTTTGTTTTTGATTATCATTAATTTTGTTTTTTCTCCATTTACTTTCATTTTATTTTTAAATGACCATTTATTTACATTATTTAGATCTTTTTATATATTATTTTGGGCCTGAATTTGGTTTTTATCTGTTGTTATTAATATTACGTCATCTGCATATAGAAAAACCTCTGAATTTTTTATGTTTTTGCTTATTGAGTTTATATAAATATTAAATAAGAGAGGGCCCAAGTTTGAGCCTTGTGGAATTCCTCTTTTGGAATTGTATAATTTACTTATATTATTTTCAATTTTTATTCTAAATTTTCTATCTCTCAAATAATTTTCATCACGACATTTTGTTTTCTTCAATAGAAAACTTCTTCAGGTGAAATTGAGCACAAGAAATATCTCTCTTGTTCCTCAACTGAATTCGTTATGATACATTTAAAAATTTATAATACAATCCGTACAACCAATACGTGGACCGTCGGCGTTTACAATACAGAATCTCAATTATCTATTTACTGACAATTCATATTCAATTTCTTATTTACCTCAAATTTTATAATGTAAATTTGAAGTAAATTACAAATAGAATATGAATTGTCAGTAAATAGTATAAGAATTGAGATGCTGTATAATACATGTTCGTGTATTATTGATACCTAATGTATTGTAAAGGTGGACCGGAAGTCCATGTTCAGTTTGTACGGATTGTAAATTTTTAAATGTATCATGACGAATTCAGTTGAGGAAAGAAGAAAGCGAATTCTTGTCCTCAATTTCACCTGACGAAGTCTTCTATTGAAGAAAACGAAATATCGTGATTAAAGAAGGGATTTTTAAGAAGGCATTTTAGTTGTATTTGATCATGATTGAAAGAAGAACCTAATTTATCAAATAATTTTATTTTTTACCTACAATCTTCATAAACTTTTCAGAAATCTTAATTTTCATTTTTAATGAAAACAGATGTATGCTTTTTCTCTCTTTCCTTCCCAGATGAATAAATTTCACCTTCCAATGAATTCTAGGAGTGAATATTTCATTCATGTAAATATTTGTATTTTTTGCATGTCTATTTTAACTTGAAAATAGTTTCTAGTAATATTCTAAAGGCTTCTGATAATTTCATGTCTGATCTAGCAGGCATCCTAAATTTGTTTTCTGTCTTTATAGTATATTTGTATTGATTTCTAGTTAATCTATAAAAATAATAAAATTTAATATCTTGACTTTTTTTTTTCTATATCAGTTGGCTTTCATTAAATTGACAATTTTTTTAACGAAATGTTTTAACGAAACTGAAGTTAATTTTCGGTTTCGATTTCTCTACGTAGATAGGAGGAAAGGATGGAACAGCATCTGACGTTTATTAGGGCGAGTCCATAAGGTTTAGCGTTTTAGTTTACAACGAAAGTAATTGTGTTTCGATGTATTTTAAGCAGAATAAAAATTGTCTATAACTAAATAAAAGAAAACAGCTGATGCAGAAAGAGAGAAAAATGAAAATAAGACAAAGAAAGAAACAATTGGTTGATTCAAATTCGTTCATTTAAAGATTTTTTTAAAAATTTTTTATTCATAGCTACTCAGAAAAATTAAGAAATTCTAAACATTTAGTTGACATGTCAACTTTACCATGAGGATATTTACCATGGAATATTTTTCATAAGGAAATAAGCAAAACTACAAATTCATTAAAAACAAATAAATTGCAAACGAAGAAAATAAGAAAATACATTGCGTTTCTATCAAAAATTAAGAATACAAAAATAAATAAATAAATAAATAAATAAACCCGGAAGTTAAAGGCGGGCGGGCGTTGGGCTGATCCAACGGCTCCAACTTTGTGCCGTTGGCTCGCTTGTGCTGGGAGCCTTACCTCCAGCCACCCCAAAGGCCTGTTACGGCCTGTAGTGGTTGGTTTAACTTTAATAAATAAATAAAGAAATTCGAAGATAAATTGAGAAGAGAATGTCAATTGAATATTTTTGTCAGGTAATTTGCAGTTGGAATAAGAACCAAATTACCGTTTCTGTATTTTTAATGGTTCGATTCGTTGCTCTTTACGTCTTCCATACATTTTCTACATATTTTTTTTTAGCTGTTTTTTTGTTTTGTTCTAGAAATTGCAAGTAAAATGCTTTAATTAAGTAATTCACTGAAATTAAAGTAGGCCAGAAGATAAACATAATCTTGATTAATTACAATAATTTACAAGACAAAGTTAATTTATATATTTCAATTTTTAATAATTATTTTAAAATAATTAATAAATAATAGATACGGACTTGGGGTGTTTTCATATTCCTTGTGTCATTTTGGAGAGAACT
Organism: Thereuonema tuberculata; assembly: GCA_023159025.1. Taxonomy (NCBI): domain Eukaryota; kingdom Metazoa; phylum Arthropoda; class Chilopoda; order Scutigeromorpha; family Scutigeridae; genus Thereuonema; species Thereuonema tuberculata. Next base: position 5,108 of record JAFIDM010094124.1, read on the forward strand.
GTTTCCGGTTTGGTAGCAATCGTCATTTAATCACTAAGAAATAATGAATTCTTAAAAAAAAAATAATAACTATAAATGCAAACTTCCAAATAAAAAACATCAAAAAGGAAAACGAAATAAAGAATTAAAAAAAAAAAGAAGCCAAAGTCTTATGTTGGCTGTGATAAGATTGACGTGAAATTAATAGTTTGTTTTTTTTACCTGGAAAAAAAAGACCTAACATAAACGAAAGTAGTGGAAAAAAAAACAAAACAAACTAAAATCTACATCAATTAAAACATGAATATCAAGTGAAGAATAATAATAGTAATAACCAATAGATGGCGCTATCTTACCGTTTCTATAAATCCTGCAGAAAGATCATTTTCTTCCGATTTTTTTCCCAAAAAAAACAAAAACCATCAACACTCAAAATGCAAAAGAAATTGTTTGTGAATTTAGTCAATTATTAATTTTAATCTGAAACTACCTTTAAGGTATAAGTTAATAATGCATGAATGATTGTTTCTAGAATTCTTTCATCTTAAAAAGAAAGAGTAGCCTATTTCAATTATTTGTTCATTTGTTTGATAAAAAAATAAATGCAATTGATTGAAAATGCGAAATCTTACTATTCCATATGAACATGTTTCTTCTTTGTTTCTCTATTTGTATGTTCACCACGCTAAAAGAACTGGACGGATTTCTTTAAAATTTGGTATGTTGTTTATTTTTGATCTAACTTGAAACATGAATACTATTACTTTAGTCTCCAACGCCACCCTTACTCCAATCCCCTCGGAAAATACCTCCGAAATCTCTCGCTGAAACAGTTGGTTATTTAGAGTTCCAACTCTAAAAATAGAATGGTTATTTTTTTTCTCTAAATGGCCATTATAATTCACACCCCTCCCATGGCTGCATGACCATTCCCCTCTATGCGTTTGATATCTAAGCATAGTATTTCGCAGTTGACAAAATAACAATTCTGGCCAAAATACAGGAGGAAAAACTGTTCTAAAAATGAATACCTGTGAGATCTTGTCAATTATCTGACCGGTGTACCCAATGTTTGGTATCTTTTACGGATAACCCGATATTTAAAAATTAGCTGCTGATTTCCAGTATTATCATGTAAAAGATCGCTTTCCTTTTTTTATCGTCCATATCAGCTCACATGACCGATGTCCTTGATATTTAGCGTATTTGTTATTCAAAGAAAAATCGATATTACTTGTCCTAAGACTTATTTCTTCTGCTTCCCTAGAATATCTCGCTTCGTTTAATTTATCAGTACCAGGTGGCGTTACTAGTTAAGGTTCCATTGTAGTCGATAGTTATTATTCAATTTATAGTAGAGCATCCTAATCCGGAATGCTGGAAATGTTGATCTGATGGCATGTTGGTGTTGCAGAAAAATGAAAAAAGTTATTTTGTACTTAATTTAAAAAAAAACAAAAACAACATGAATACAAATGAAAGAAAGACTATGAATTGTTTTATTTGGTTAAATTATTTATTTAGGTTTGGCTAATCACGAAAAGGAATACCCTGGAGTTCCCAAAGATAGGAAACCTAGAGAAATCCCTGGGCTTTTTTCATTAGAACGATTAACTAATCTATTCAAACTTAAATTAAAAACTTGACATATTTTACAAATTAAAAACAGAAATTCCACAGGCTCAAATTTGGGACCTTTTATTCATAATGTACTTAACTACCTCGAAAATCTATTCTAATGTAGATGATTTCATATTGATAAAAATAATCGAAAACTGTAATATTGCAGAACAAAATATACAAAAAGATGTTAATCAACTGATTAAAACTTTCAAAATGATGAATCCCAAAAAAATAATTGAATCTAAAATACTTAGGTATTTTGTTGTGAAACGTTCTGTATTTTATGCTTTTAATCTTACGACAAAATACCTAAGCATTTTAGATTCATGTATTTTATTGGGATTCATCATTTTGATAAAATATCTATTTTATCCCACTTGTGTCCAACTGATTAAGTGGACACAAAAACAAAATGAAAATAAATATCCAAAAAACAATTATTAATGCTAATTAAAACTATAAATAAATATCTTCATTCAAATTCTTTAATTAAATTAATCATAACTTCAAAACAGACAATAACTCAAAGTTGCAATCATTTGATTGTGAAATTATAGAAATCATAAGCACAAATAAATATCCAAATTTAAATATCACTGAAAATTTTTAATTGGAAAACTCATTATTTATATATATTAAACAAACTGAACTCTTTCATATACTTATGCTGTATGTTCAAACATATATAAAATGTTTTTCCAATTAACTATAAGTTATTAATAAATGAATCATTTATTGATTCACTAATAAATTTTGCTGATGTTGTTGGCAAATATTTAAATAAAATAGATTTGAATAACATAGATTTGAATAAATACTAAATAAAATAATACTATAATATCTTGACTTTAACGAACATAAAATTAGATCTTAGAATCTATATTACTAAAATCTTTTATTTCTCTGTCTGTCTGGCGCAATTTCCTGAGCGAATGGAAAATAGAAATAATTTTTACAATGAAACGTCCGCGTTAGGATTCGAACCTACAACCTTCTGATTCGAAGTCAGACGCCTTATCCATTAGGCCAAGGTGACTACTACTCACTTAATATTGTTTTTTGACTTATGTATCCTTCCCCTTTCCCTCATCAATAAGGAATGAATTCGACCTTTTTTTTTTGAATCTCAAGATTTTTTATTTATTTCCGATCCGTCTGTTTATTTTTAATTCGAAAATGACAATTAGAACTATAATTGCCGAAATGTTGGAATATTTTTAAATATAATATTCTTACTTAATCAAATTCTATGTGATATTGAAAAACAAGCACGTGTACACGGGAGATGTTTGAATAAAAAAAAAGTCAAGAAAGAAAGAAGCACTATTTCTATTAGATAGAATACTGAAAAATCACTATTTGTAACTCACAAACCATCACTATTTCTAACTCAAAAACCACTGAAAAGTATCAATAGGAATAAAAAAAAGTGTGTCAAGAAAGAAAGATGCACTATTTCTATTAGGTAGAATACTGAAAAATCACTATTTGTTACTCATAAACCATCACTATTTATAACTCAAAAACCATTTAAATTATCGATTGAAATATAAAAAAGAGATTCAAGAAAGAAAGAAGCACTATTTCTAGTAGGTAGAATACTGAAAAATCACTAATTGTAACTTATAAACCAATACTATTTGAAACTCCAAAACCACTGAAAAGTATATCTATATTACTAAAATCTTTTATTTCTGTGTCTGTCTGGTGCAATTGTTATAATTTCCACAATTTCGGTACGGGAATCGAATATGCAACCTTCTGATTCGAAGTTAGACATCTTAGCCATTAGACCACGAGGACTACATTCTAATCACTATAAAAAATAAAAATACATCATGGATATATGACTTCACACGCTGGTTCTAAAAGCAGTCATGGATTGAGAGAATATAGACATCAAAAATGAAATTAAAAAAAAAAAAAAAAAAAAAAAACCTTTTATTTTTTTTGAGTTTTATTGAATTGTATCAGGAGCCCAACACAGACTTTTCCTTTTTATTGTGCTAAATTTTAGTTTTAGTTTAATTGATATAATTTGTGTGTGCGTGTGTGTTTTTTTAATAAATAAAAAGTTGTTTTCCGTTACATAAGCGAGGCTTCCAGAGCGAAGCGACGGGTAGCCGACTAGTAAAACATAAAATATTAACCACATTATTAATTAATTTAATTAATTAAGGATGCTCAATTGTCCAATAACTCATTGGCGCATTTGAGAAGAGTTCACCTACAATTAAGCCGTTGATTTTGAAAGTAGGGCAAGTCCATTTTGTTAAAAAAAAAAAGTGTTACAGCTAATTTTCGTTAGAAATTAACTTAAAATTTCTGTTTTTAATCAATTCACAATCATATCTATAAATAACAATGTAAATTTTTTACTAGTAATTTATTTTGGTCAAAGATATTAATTGTTTGTTCAAGCCCTAACCATTAATTATCCAACAATAACTGAATACGGACTTGCCCTACTTTCAAAATCAACGGCTCAATTCACTATCATCTTCTACGTGTTACACTGTTACTGCAGCCTTTTTCTAATTTTTCTTATAAATTTTAATAAATATATACCATATAGACACACAATTAATTACAATTAATTAATATTTTAATTAAATCATTTACAATTGATATTTCTAAATAGTATATACAATTAATATTTTTCAATAGTATTTACAATTAATATTTTCAATTACCATTTTCAATTAATATTTTCAAATAGTATTTACAATTAATATTTTTAATTAATATTTTCAATTAATATATTTACAATTAATGATTTAAAATAATATTTACAGTTAAAAACTTTTGAAAATGGTGACTTAACAAATATATTTTTTGTTCCCATTAAAATCAATTTAATTGATAAATAATTTAAAAATAAAATAAAATAAAATTATACAATACATCCTAGGACGGTTTCAAGAAAGCATAGTTCCCCATCATCAGCAACATCTTTCGGCTGTCGGTTTCTTGCGCCAGGCTCTTTTACATGTTAAAAAAACCACCTTCCATTATTTCTTACTGGACAATTTACTATTTCCAGTTAGTTTTTTTTTTTTCACTTTGAAAGGGTGATTTTTTCCCTTTATATTGAAAATTTTAAGCTTAAAATGCATTTTGTTTATCCCATCCCATTTTCTATAGGATTCACCTTATTCTTGTCTGCTTGGATGCATAGGCTGATGTCTGAAAACTTACTTACTTTTACAGAACAACCAAAGTAGCTACTGTTATTCGAAAGCTCTGAATAAAGGCAACAACAAAATGTTAGAATGAACTTTTGAAGTCTACTATCCTTCAAATGTAGGGTTTTTTGAACCATGAAAAGGACAAAATCAAAACAATATTAATGCCAATATTTACTGAATTCAAATACAGCAAATTTTCCATTTTCGGAAAAAAAAATTAATTAAATTTCCGTTTGTTTACTTAAATTGTCTAATTCTGGCTAATTTTCATAGTTAACTGTATGAAGTCACCTGCAATGAATTAATGATTTAATATTCATTGTTTAAGAGAATGAAGTATTAACAGAAAAAAATACAAAGTTACTTGCTTACATTGTAATACTTTACTGTGGGAAATTCTGTACTAATTTCTTGGCAAGTATCCTTTGAGAACTGATTTCAAACATTCAAGTTACATCATCTGTAGTCCTCGAATTTGCATACCAAGTTCCAGGAAGTTCGCGATACATAGAAAATGTGGTCTGTGTCCTAGGAAAGTAGACTGAAAAAATGCAACTCCGTTGCTTTTTAATATCCAAGATTTTACGTGCAAATCTCAATAGGGATATTTTATGTTTTGTTTTCTTTCTTTTTTTTTTTGATGGATTCTCTTTTAAACTTCACTTACGAACTTAGCTATTAGTTAATGATGACGAAAAGAAAAGAAAAAAAAAATATGCACTTTAAGTTTCAAATAAAAAAGAAAAAAACCCGTATTTTCTCTTAACACTCAAGGAGCCTTTCACGTTTTTTTTTGCCCAATAAAGAATTGCTTTATTTTTTTTGCTTAATAAATCTTTATCTCAGTGCAACAACTTCTTAGTTCCATCGTTTAATATATTAAACTCATAAGTTACAATTCTGCAACTTCGTGATACTTTTGTTCTCTTCTCTGTAATTTAAGAGTTTCAACGTAAAATCGAAAAATCACTTGATCATTCTTTTATAACAGTGTATTATGAGTTCTTTTTTAACTGTCAAATTTCTTTATTATAATTCTACTACCTTAAATAGTGATTTCCTATTATTTAATTAACAAAAATGTTAACAAAATTAAAAGTTCTTAAATACGGAAAAAGAAATAACCACATATTATTTAGCAAATCATATGTAAAGACTGTGATAGTGATATATACAGGGTGATTCAGAAAGAAGAAATCACAACTTCAAGACAGCATTCAGAGTTTATGCCAATTCAGAAAATCCATATCAATGCATTTACAAACCGGGAAAGAAAGGGAGTCATAAGAAGTGTTTTATATACACATAAAATATATATATTATAGAAGGAATTAAGGAAGATTTTTTTTTTATTATCTACGAATTTCTGATAATAAAAAAAAAAGTTCTTCCTTAATGAGAAATGCTGCATACAAAGTAAATAAAAGAATGAAATCAAGGAAAATGTTATTTTTCTAAAAAATTTGTAATTTTTTTATTTATCTTAGAAATTCTAAGATATCGTGAACTGAAGCCATGAATAGATCATGTGCTTTACACACATATTATACCAATTCATAAAACAAAATCCGGGTTTCTTCGTAGAAATTTGAAGAAGAATATTCTAAACATTTTATTCATTCTTCGATGATTACAGAACCTCGAAAAAGTTTTGTATTTTTCAAACATTTCTGGAAATCATCCAGAGAACATTTATTTGTTGAAATTTCCTTGCCAAAATTTCAGTTTCAGTTGAGTGCTTCAAAAATTTATTCTGTTTTATTTTGTTAACGTATCAGACCATGGATAACAAATGACATACTAGGCAAAATAGAAGAAATGAGGAAGTTAAAATCTTCAACAAATGACTCAGATCAAACACAATTTCAGGCATTGAGCAACGAAATCCAATGGGATTGCAAAAAGCAAAAGAAAAATGGTAGGAAGAACAATGCCAGCAAATCGAAGAGATCGAACAATGTGGGCGGCTGGATTTAGCTTACAAGATCATTAAATCGTCTCCGAGGAAAGATTTTGAAAGAAAATGGTGAGCCAGCTATTGAAAAGGCGGATAAAGAAAAAACCTGGCGGCCCTACGTAGAAACGCTCTACAAACAAGATACATCATGTTGGTGGCAAATTGACACAATGGAAGATTTTGACGATTCAATATGGAAGCATGAATATAAAGAGAGCTGCTGGATGTGACAACATACCGGTAGAACTGATAGTGGCGTGCGATGAAAGCGTGCAAAAGTGTCTGAGCTAACGAAGAAAATCTACCGGGAGGGGCGTTTACTGACCGAACATTGTACTACGATTATCCATCCCATTCCTAAAAAGACAGTTTCGGCCAATGCAAAGACTACAGAACTATCAACTTGTAACCCATGTGTCTAAAATCATTCTGTGTATTGTTAAAAAACGAATTTCGCGTGTGGTGGATGAATATGTAAATGATTCCCAATGTGGGTTTCGACGTGGGCTTTGGACACGAGATGCCATACAAAGTCTGCGAGAGCTGGGTGAAAGAATGGTGGCTACGGGACGATGCCTCTACGTTTATTTCGTTGATTACAAAAAGGCCTTTGACAGATTGGAGTGCACAGGTTTTTCCCATTGCTTGAACAAATTGGTATACCTCAAAGTACTATAAGGGTGATTTTTTGATTAGTATCACCTGCAATTAGCGATGATCAAAGTTGGAGATGGCATAACCAAGACAACTCGAATTGAGAAAGGTGTGAGATAGGGTTGTTCTTTGTCACCCTTTGTCACCCATGTTCGCTGAAATGTTTGCGAAAATTGCTTTCCGTGACAATGAGATAGGCGGAGTAATAGTCGATGGAAGACGACTATAAGCAATTAAATACGCCGACGATCAGACGATTTTGGCAGGCTGTCCAGCAATATTCGCAATTAAGATGAAGCTCAGCAGACAGGTAAACACGTTTGGTATGAATACAGAAGAATACCATAGTTATAACAAGACAACCACGGGAATTTAGCCTTTCCATTGATGGTCAACAGGTGGAAAGAATCGAGTTCTTCATATACTTAGAGCAACTTATATCAAGTAGTATGCACACCGGAGATTCGATCTAGAATTGCGTCAACGAATAGCAATTCGTTGAAAAGAGCGATGCCGCTTTTACTTACCCAAGCGAATACTAATAACTTATGTTTGGCCGGTCGTGCTCTACAGGATGTGTGAAGGACTTAAAAAAAAATTAGACACCAAAAGATTAGTAGCTTTCGAGATGTGGTGCTGGCGACGGATGGAACGAGTGAGCTGGGTAGACAGGGTTTCAAACGAACAGATGCTGCAGAGAGTAGGTGAGACATGCTCTTTAATGGCGACGATTACAACACGCAAATTGCGATGGATCGGCCACGCAATACGTCACGGAGTTATTCTGGTCGACATGGTGGAGGGAAACATCCCCGGAAAGAGACCTCATGGAAGGTAAAGAAACACGCCTATTGGGCTAATATAGACAGAAGCTGCATGTGCATCCTATGCTGAACTGAAGAGAAGAGTTGAAGAGCGATTATCACGGGAGCGAACTAGTCTTGTGTCATAAGACTCAAACACCGAGAGAGAGAGAGATATATATGTTCCAATATGAAAATGAGCTTCAACAAATCAATATGTATTTGTGTGTCTTCCTCTCCACCCTCAGTCAATTAACTTTTGACTAGATGGACGGGTCTTCTTGAAACTTGGTATGCATATTGCAGGAATAGATACGATCTAACTTTTATTTTTTTAAATCTTTTCACAGTGAGTTCTTGTCGAGAAATTACCACTAGAAATCCACAAAAAAATTCCTAATAAAAGCATTAAATGTAGACATGGATTTCTATCCTGTTTTCTGTTAATCTCTCACTTGCCTTAAACAACGAATGTTACGTCCTTAATTCATTCCGAATGGTTTTATTTGATTAAAATTAATGTAATTTAGCTATTTTAAGTAAATAATGAGGATTTAACTCCTTTTTTTCCCCATACAATACAGAAATCAAAAATCTGTATTCAAAAAACAATTTTATAGTTTGAATATAAATATAGACTTTTTTGGTCGTTTTTACGACTTAAAAGAAATAAAAAAGATAAAAAAAAATAGAAAAAAAAAAGAAAGAAATTTTAAAAAATATTTTAAGGAAAGTAGTCTTTAAGGTTCATTGAACTTATTTTACATTCAAAAGAATTTTTTTTATCAAAATACAAGGTGCAGGTGAGCTGAAACTGTTGCTTAAATATATTTTTTAATGTCTTAAAATTTAACAATTATTGATGTGTGTTGGCCTCTTCATTTTTAAATCTGAGGTTTAAAGAATAAAGAAAATTTAAAAACATGTAATAAAAGATTTTATATATTATACCATTTTTAACGTGCTGAATATTCAATTTACAAATCCAATGATCAAGCACAAAATTACAATGATTAAAATGTTAAAACCTAATGATAAAACAACGTACGTATTCGGATCCTCTTACTTCTAGATCCTTTTTCAAGTTCTTAACACCCTTTAAAAAACCGTTCCTTCCCTCTGGTTTACGCATTTTTTCCTCAACAGAGGGCAGTCCATCATCCACTAAGTTAATCCTCACCACAATCCATTTACACGACGACTTCCAGAGGGAAGGAACGGTTTTTTAAAGGGGGTTAAGAACATGAAAAAGGATCTAGAAGTAAGAGGATCCGAATACGTACGTTGTTTTATCATTATGTTTTAACGTTTTAATCGTTGTAATTTTGTGCTTGATCATTGGATTTGTAAAAAAAGATTTTATAGTCACATGATTACTAACTTTTTCAAGTTTGTTTTATTTTTTAATCTATCGTTTGTACAGTCTCTTAAAATGAAAATGAAACAGAAAGTGGCACTACGAAAGAAGTTCTAGATTGCAATTTTAAGTAAAAGTACGTATGTCTGTCTGTCTTTCACAATAACTCACAAACTACATTTCAACAAAGCTTAACTTTTAAAGGTAAGTTTAAGTTTTTAAGAGAAAGATCGCTTTTCACTATTGGAATAAATGAAGCTAATATCAAAAAAGCTATCAAAACTTTTAAAGGTAATGTACTTCGTAGTACTACTAAAGTCTAATTACCTCGATACTTAGAAAATATATTATTTACACCAGTAAAAAGCCGGGCTTTGAATGAAGTAGCGCATTGTCAAAATCACGCCCGAAAATTTGCATAATAAATGTTAAGATTGAAGGTATTTAAAAGTGACCAATTCTATGACGCTTATGATTATCGGAATTTTCTTAAATTTTTGTTCCAGTTTCAAAACTACTGTCACTTAAGACTTTTTCCAAGTTTAAATTTAACCACAGTGTTTCGGAACATAGCGAAAAAAGTAAGATTAAGGTTTTTGTTGCTAAAACC
>JAFIDM010094125.1:0-16867 GCA_023159025.1 Thereuonema tuberculata
TTGTCATAATAACTCCTTCCTCGAAGAAGATAAATAACTCCTTACTCAAATTTGAAGAATTACAATACAATAGAACCCCTCTCTTTCGCCCTCGGCTGGTCCGCCACTCCGGTTGATCCGACCGTGCCCGAGCCGACCAACTCGTCGGTGAATCACCACCCGTCGCGCCATTGTGTTGTTTACTTGCATATACAGTGACGGTAGATGGTGAAAACGCTCTTAAGAAACGCAAACCATTGAAAATGCCTAAACTTAAACTGCTTGACAACTCATATTATAAATCCGTATATTTTATTGTAAATCCGTTTTATTTTTCTGTTTTTTCATTTAATCCAATCTTTTTTGCGTTCCGACCATACCCCCAGTCCCAACGGTGACGGATTACAGGGGTTCTACTGTATTTCGTGGCGAGTCGAATGGGCGGCAGCGAATCGTGCAGGACAAATTTTACCTGACCCATATGATTAGATGCACTTCTCCACTTGTTACAATTTGATGCTTGTCTTGATATTTTGTTTCCATTAATTCAGAAGCAATATTACTTGAATATTTGTATTTCCATAATCAAGTGTTTGCAACTTCTAATGCTAAGATTTCAATACATTTTTAAAACGAAAGATATTTTTTAAATTTACACTTAAACATTGTTAATAATTAGTTGAGAAATGATGTCTAAAACCATACGAATTGTAAGTCAATTTATTTCTTACTGGAATTTCGTTTTCTGTTTTGTTTTTGTTTCTCATTTCATTTACGCTGAAATGTGAGTTTTATAATAGTACTAATAAGTCGCATATTAAAAGAAAATACTAATTTCGAAATTACTTTTATAACAAAGAAATTGCAATTGACTATCGACACATAACAGAGGAAATCTAAGAAAAAAATTAATTGCCTTCAGATTGTGTAAGACGAACAAACAATTCCGGAGACAACTTGTGTTGTTAATAGTTCTCTGAAGTCGTTTCAGGGAAAATCTGTGAGATAGCAGTTGGTCGTTATCATGTTGTCAGAAATTTTTTAATTGATCAGTTTTGAATCATTCAACATATTCACCAGTGAAAAGTTGAAAATGGTCGATAAAGTAAGAAAATCATCAAATAAATATAAAATATTTTGTTTGAATCTAGTAATGAGCGATATTGTGATGTTCCGACATCAGTGATTTTCAACTCGGATTGTGATTGTGACAGTGTCAAAAGCAAACCGGCCCTATAATATGCATAATTTCCTAAACAAACTTTTATAAACAAAACTTTTTCGGAAGTCTTTTACATGCACACAAGTCCACAAATTAGAGCCGGTACACATGGTTAAAAATTGATACATTATTTTAATTAAAAAATTATTACTACACAACTATAGTTTCCATTGCTGAGTACAATCACTTTCAAGTGGATCATTACAAGGATAATTACGCTTATTCATAAGAAGTGCCTTGTGTAGGCCCCGTAGGAATATTATAATGATACAGCAGCACCTTCACAAGGGGAATCAGGAACTGGAAACGTAAATATCAGCAAATGTGGTTTCGGTAATCCATTGGGTCTGTTCAAGCGGCCAATTATAAACAAAGTACAGTTGTTTGGGAATTCTAGGGCCAAGAGAATAATGTTTCTAATAAAAAACTGAACGCACACACGAAAATTTATAAAAGAACATTTTTTTTTTAAACTAAATGATGAAATTAAGAGATGATGATAGAAAGGCAATTTTCTTATGATACATTTCCTAGAAATACTAATTGTCAATAATGAGAATATGATCACATATGAACACTATCAGAAAAAATATCAAAGTGATCATATTCTAAATTTAAGCACAAACCACAACATACCCACACAAAAAAGCTATAATTTTTAATAATCATTAAGAATAACTAAATATACAGAACACACTAAATTATGGAATGGTAAACTTAACAAACTAAGGAAAAAATTAGAAGCTAATGAATATCCTGTCATTTTTATTAAAACAAACATTAATAGGTAAAGAATGAATTGAAAAATACCTAAAGAAATAGGACAAAATGATTATAAATATATAAGTTCACTATTAAGTTTCAAAGTTGATACAAATGTAAAGAAAGTATGCTGTGAGAATAAAGTAAAAATTGTATACTATGAAGGCAATAACCTATTTAGAAAATATAAAGTAGACAAAACCAATATACTTTTCAAAATGGGTATTATTTATTCGTTAGAGTGTAGGGACTGCCATTAAATATATATTGGAAGCACTAGCAGATCCCTAAAAGAACATATTGATAAACATGTTAGGGCCCTCAATAGTAATAATAAAGGCGTGTCAGATAGAGCAAATCACGCTTCAATTTGGCAACACAATCCTGAGGACCCAATCGTTAACATTATATACGAGACTAGCGATGAAGCTGAAAGATTTATTTTAGAATCAGGTTTTATAAACATGTCTAAGTATGTAAATAAAAACAAATCTCTAAAAATGAATGATATTTCTTTCAATGTTTTTGAAAAAAAAATGAATAATAACAATTACGTAAAACAGAAATTAAAATTATAAAAAAATCCAGTACCGGTATATGTTTTAAATTTTTAAATTCTTAAGTAATGTTGATTCTATTGATTCTTCAATATGTTTTATAAACTAAGAACCAGTATATGTTTAAATTTTTAAATTTATAAGTCATTATGATAATTTATACTCTAATATGTGTTATAAAGTAAGAGTCAGTGGAATACTAGCAAATTGAACTACTACAATGTGTCCTAACTATGAATATGTAGCGTTTTTGTTAACAACGTTTTTTATTATATAGAATTAAGTTAGGAACAGCCGATGCATGTTATCAACAATCGATACAAGATTTGTTAGTTAAGTTACGATGTATGGTTATAATGTACATCACCAACAATCGTTAGAACGTGTAACGTGTTATTCAATTAATGATTTTTATTCTGTTTCTGTTTTTATGTAAAAGAAGAGTGGTTTAATCATTCTTTTCTCATTTATGTGATAAATTCCTGATGAAAACGTTTGATGAAAAAGTTGAAATATTGAAGTAAGTCTGCGTAGTCATATTTTTTCAGTTACTTAATTTTGTAACATTAGATTTCCTTTGAAAAAATACTCTTTTTATAAACATTGTGATAAGATTAATTTCGTATGATAATGGAGAATATGATGCATAGTTCATGATTATTCCAGAGAAACTAGGTTTTCTATATATAGATGAATTAAAACCTTCATTAGCAGTCGAAATTAAAAGATCTAAAAGAGGCAATGTTGAATCCTTCTCGTATTAAATACCCATTTTTGTGCCATTGCCATATTCTGGGGAGTTTAGAAACTGGGTTTTTAAAAGTCTCAAGTTTCATTATTACAACCTAAACAAAAAAAAAACGTGTATTATCTAGTCTTAAAATATTCAAATTAACAAGAAAAGCAATAAACACCATAATAAAAATGGTTTATGTGACTAATTTTAACTATAAAACTAGCAAAAAGTGCTTAATTTTGACAGACGCAATGTTAACTGAGCTAACAACGCTGTCAGTGAATTAGTATAGCTCCACTTCTACTAGCGCTTTTGATATGGAATAAAGTGTGAAATCAAGTTTGAAGTTAGTTCCAACAATTCCCATCAAAGAGAGATATCTGACCGACTGCAAAAACGCACATCTTCGTTTCAAAAATCCGACTTGAATTGAGTTTGTGCATGTCAGAATGTAACGTCCGAAACAATCAATCTTATACTATACTTTTTGCATTGTTTAATGATCAAAATTAGGCTTATTGGGCTGTCTATTGTTGTATTTAATTGTGCAAATTTCGTAGCGTCAAGGGCGCTACAAATCTTACTTTAAGCCTATGGTGAAACGGGAAATTTCTTTTTTGTCAAAATCTGTAACGTCCGACATTCAGAGATTGACTTCTGTAAAACAACGCTAATCCAAATTTAAATTCGTTTTTAGTATTTATTAAGATGTTTAAGCTCTAAAGAAGGTTTTGCTGTAGAAAGCACCTTTTTAACTATATTTGTGAAACCTGTTTTTTGATGAAAACCATGTTCCAAATGCTTGTAATGTCCGAACCAAGATGGCCGCTTGACTTGAATTGCCGGTTGTTTTCAAAATTTTAACATGAAAATTTTGCTCATTGTAATAGAATCTGATCAATACCATACAACTAATTACAATTATTAGCAATTTGTTAATTTTTTATTTATTCACCAGTTGCTTAAAGTTTTTGTGTATATCAAATACTGGTAACATCCGCAATGTGCATGTCAAATGTCTAACATCCGACCAAATTTCAATGAATTAATTTAATTCAATGATTGATTTTTATTCTGTTTCTGTTTTTATGTAAAAGAAGAGTGATTTAATCATTCTTTACTCATTTATGTGATATATTCCTGATGAAAACGTTTGATGAAAAAGTTGAAATATTGAAGTAAGTCTGTGCAGTCATATTTTTTCAGTTACTTAATTTTGTAACATTAGATTTCCTTTAAAAGAATGCTCTTTTTATGAACATTGTGATAAGATTAATTTCGTATGATAAGGGAGAATATGATGCATAGTTCATGATTATTCCAGAGAAAGTAAGTTTTCTATATATAGATGAATACCTTCATATACCATGTATATACCTTCATCAGCAGTCGAAATTAAAAGATCTAAAAAAGGCAATGTTGAATCCTTCTCGTGTTAAATATCCATTTTTATGTTATCGTGGATATCCAAAAAAATATCATAAATTCCTTGTGTGATATCTTTGTCCGCATAGGCTATAATGTCATCCACATACCTAAAATAAATGGGTAAATGTACTTGATCTTATTGTAATCTTGAAATTCGAAAATATTCCTGCAATTTATATAATTCTTATACAAAATATGTTGAATAGCTGTAAACAACAAATCATATGAAATAGACGTAAATAATGAATTAACGTCTCTGGAAAATAATTCGTAATTATCAAATGTTTGCTGGGTTCTGAGGATGTGAACGAACTCGTGACTATTTCTAAAATTGTATTTTGAATTCAAAAATATTGCCCTTCCTTGTGTTTGTCCCTGTTTCCCCCCCCCCCCCCATTAGTTTTAAAAGCTTTTTATTTTTTTTTTAGTTTTTCCTTTTTATTTTTATTTAAATTTTATTATTTAATTTGAATTTCTAAATTTTAATTTTTAATTTTACTTTTTATTTTAATCTAATTTCGAACATCATCTTTTAATTTAATCATATAGTTTAAAAAAATATTTAGAAGTGTTCATTTGTGCGTTCAGTTTTTTATTAGATACAACATTCACTTGAACCTATAATTCCCAAACAATTGTACTTTGTTTACAATTGGCCGCTTGATCAGACCCGATGGATTACCGAAACCACATATTTACGTTTTCAGTTCCTGATTCCCCCGGTGCAGGTGCTGCTGTAGAAAGGCGTCATATCATTACAATATTCCTACCGGGCCTACACAAGCCATTCCTTATACATAAGCGTAATAATTGAAAATGATTGCATTCAGCAATGGAAGCTATACTGATTGTCCATCACTACTTGATCCTTAACCACGCCTCTTCAAACGGAGAAGACATTTCACAATAGGGGTGATCGGTTGTAAAAGAAAAATTTGGGGAAAAAAAAAACAAGATTAGGAAAATTTTTTTAAAATATTTACTATTAAAGAAAAAAATTATTTATAAAATAATTATGAATAATATTTATAATTTGAGAATATTGAGTATATTTAACTATATTGCCAATGGTCTTAATTTGTATATTTGTAAATGTTCTGTGGAACTTTACGGAATTGTTTTTAAACAAGTTTTGCTTTTTTTTTAACTGTCAGCAATTAATTGTTAAATAAAACATTATTACCATGAAGTGTATATATATTTATTACTTACATTAATTAATATAATTTATATATAATTACGATTTTTCATAATTTAAATGAATAAGAAACAGTATAAATATAACAGTTCTTAATTAGCAAATCAGTTTTATATATCGTTACAGTTAAAATATAACCTAGTTATTATTATATGTAAGAAAAATAGATATATAATGTCGTATTTTATATCATCAATTCCTCTGTTATAACCAAGAAACAAAATCTGTGCATTTCCACTGAAAATGGAAAACTATCACACTGACCCCTCAAATCACTTCTTGAACTCTTCGCCTCCCACGTGACATAGGCGTGGCTAGGGATCAACTGTTCATGGACAAACAGTAGTTGTGCATTAATACTTTTTTTGAGTAAATTAATTTATCAAATCTTAACCAGATTAACGGGCTCTAATTTATGCACTTATAATATGTTCAGTGCACGTAAAAGACCCTTTGCACTTTTGGTTACAACTGCATTTCTGTTCGTATTGTTATTACATTATCTTCCCAACGTACAGACGTCAACGGATTTGTCTACAATAATAGAAAACTTGCTGCTATAAAAGTGAGGATTAATTTCAACCTGTTATGCCGTAAGATGGAGCTCAACCCAACGTTTGCTCAGCTTAAGATACGTGCTTTCATTCCGGGATTGGACAATTTGTTACATAAAATGCGAAATAAAATATTTAATTTTAATATTACTTCTTTTCAAAATAAGTCTAAGAAGATTACCCATGTAATTAGAATGGAGTCCCTGTTACTAAAAGATAACCTTCCGTTGGAAAGGTACCTGTTTAGTTAACGGTGGCCCGCCAGCCAATTATATTGCAGTAGAGTAGTGAATTTAAGAGCAGTTCCCATTTTCCCTACTGCGCTACAAGCATTGGATAAAAGTTTGAAATTTAATATTCCCACCAAACCTCGTTTACAGAACATTAAAGTCCCTTTGGAAGTGGCTGTGTCTAATTTACCCAATCAGATTGACGCAGACGTTCTTCGATGCAAAATAGGCAACGCAACGACATCGTAGGCTTTTATATCCCGAACAATTTTTCGTAACCATTTGAACAATTGGAGCTGAGAAAACTCAGACAAATGAGCGATATTACACTTGTTGGTTCAGATAAAGGCAATAACCCAGTGTTACTACAGCGGAAATTTTATATAAAAATGGTTGATAGTTTCCTTACCAATACTGCAGGAATAAACTTTTTCACTAATGATAAGAGGAACGTTCTTAATCTACAGCGACGTATGTTCCGAAAATTGTGTGCTGATTACGATATTTCTAAACAGTTCTGATATCACGACAACATAAAAATTGATATTGAACACGAGAAAGATTTGACATTGCCTCTTTTAGATCTTTTAATTGTTGATAAAGATTTTAATACATCTGTGTATAGAAAATCTACTTTCTCCGGAATAACCATGAACTATGCATCATATTCTTCATTATCATACAAAATTAATCTTATCACAATGTTCGTAAAAAGAGCATTCTCTCTTTCATCTACCAATGAAGCTTTCAACAACGAGCTTGATATGGTTCACGATCTCCTGAAACAAAATGGATTCCGTCAGTTTTTCATGAAACGGCATTTTAAAAGATCCATTGCTCACTGTTATAATAACATAAGTGTTCAAAATACCTAATATTGGACACAGGTAAACCACATTTCAAAAAGGAAATCCTTAGAATCTGTTTTTATTTTAAATTTTCCTTTTGCTTACAATGAGTGTGTCTCCATTCCGGCCATTGCAAAACATGGAATAAAGAAACAAACAAAGAGAAGAACTAAAATAAGGCAAACGTAAATAATCCAATCACAAATGGAAAGAAGAAAAACGAAAATTTCCCTTCCTTTTGTTCCTCTTTGTTCCCCCCCCCACTCCATTTTTTTAAATTTTAAAAAATTTTTAGTTTTTAAGTTTTTCATGTTTATTTTTATGTTTTAATTTCAATTTCTAAATTTTAATTTTTATTTTAATCCAATTTCTATCTCTTAAATTCATCAGACAGGTTAAAAAAAATATTCTTTTACAAGTTTTCATGTGTGTGTTCAGTTTTTTATTAGACACAACATATATCATATCTTAACCAGGAGTACCGGCTCTAATTTGTGAACTTATAAAACTTTATCGGAAGCGCCCGCTTTTGACCCCAACTTCCAGTTTGCAAGTGGTCCTAGAGGTCTGATTGTTTGGACCTGATCACCTACTTTTTGATGCCGAACTTAATGGTTAAGGTTTCGATCGCCTATATTTTACAAGGAAGCTGTAACCTAGGGGCCACTAACATTGTTTTTATGCTGTCTGGATGGCACTCTATAGCGACCAAACGGTCAGAGATATTCGATTGAAATCTACACCATTGTGTTCAGCATCAAAAAGTATGTGACTACGTGTAAAAAAACAGATGTCTATGAGCACTCCCTGACCCTCCAAGGTGTTATCTTTCTTTTAAAAACGCTTTTAAAAGACAGAAAACGCCTTGGGAGGGTCAGGAAGTGGTCCTAGAGTTCTGATTGTTTGTACATGGTCACCCACTTTTTGATGCTGAACTCAATGGTGAGGGTTTCATTCTAATTCCTCTAACAGTTTGACCGCTACAGAGTGTGTCATTTCGGATCTCCATTCATAGGAACTTAATAAAAAAAAATTATGATTCTCATTGAATATCAACAGTTCATTGCAGAACTATCAAATCGAGGAGTAAACTTCAAAAAAAACAAAAAAAACATAATATCTATTATTCAAGAAATAATTAAGATATTTTCATTTCTAATGAAGTTATTATTTATATAATGTCGATATACATCAAAGCAATGTCTATATACATCGTAAGATAATGTCTATATACATCATAAGATAATCTTATACCAATATATAAAGCTGAACAATTTGAATGTTTGAACGTGCAAATCTCAGGAACTACCAGTCCGATTTGAAAAATTCGTTTTGCATGAGATGACGGGGCGGATTGTCCGCACGACAATAACCGAACTTTTCCGCGAAGGACCGAATTAGCACGTGTGAAACCGCAGGACACAGCTCATGTCTATATACATCGGAACATAATATCTGTGTACATCGTAGACATTATGTTTTAGATTAACCACACGACACAATTTTTTGTTTATTATAGAATACAAATATTACATATAATTTTTCATTGATCATAAATGGAGTATTGAATGATTTAAATTAAATTTTATAGAAAAACTCGAAATTCATGGACTTAAAAAAATGTTTAGACGATTCTAAAAATCTTATATATTTTTCTGTGTTAAAACATGTCTGCCTGAATAATTACAATGTAATTTTTCTAAGGTAATATATTCAAAGTTATACATATATTCAAGTGTTTTTGATATAAATATTTCAGGCAATATACAGGGTGGTCCAAAACATGACGTCGAAAAATTTTTTTGGGATTCCGGACATCTGGGGGTACGAGGAAATACCTCATGTATGGACCTTTGTATAGTTTTCGAGTTATGAGTTGTTTTGTAGAATTTTCCATTTTTCTACCGAACCACTTAAAACTGGTGTTTGTTGCAAATTATGCAAATTGATTTGAGTTTCTGTTTTGTAGCATACTCCTCATAACGTGGACTTTCACACATAAAATACCCAGCATCCTACCATTAATGTATGCTTTGAAAATTATGATCAAAACGAAAGAATGTAGGGTAGAGTGAGGCAGAGTGCAACTTTTAACATGCAATTAAAAATTAAAAACAACATTCCATGACATGGAAGGAAGTGAAAAAAACTTCGTGGAAAAACTTTCAGGCAATATATATAAATAAGTACAAATAATGAACGACATAACAAAAATATTAGGAACTAATAAAAAAAATATAGTCTGTCCGGCAGATCATAATTTTATTTCCGTGTTTCTGCTTATAATTGTGAAAAAATATTATATAAATATTTTATGTGTGATAGTAATATTATTTATAATAATATTGAATAATTAAGCTAATTTTTTTCTATATAAAAATGTTATCTAATATAAATATTCTAAAAATCAGTTATTAATTATTAATATTTATTTTACTTGATGTAGGTGTTAACCCTTTACAAGTGAGATTCTTCCACCTTTTTTTCTTTTTACAATATTGGTAATACAGCCGTGCTGGCGTGGCCGTGCGGTCTCGGCGGAGGTCTGCCGTGATGGCCAGTGCGCCAGTATCTGGGTTCGAATCCCGGCAGTGGCTTGGCTGTTTCAATTTCCTTTCCTGTGTTGTTCGCTTCTTCTTCGCGTTCTATTCAGTCTGACGTCATTCCTTAATGATGTCCTGGGGAAGGCAACAGGAAACCATGCCAGTATCTTACCCCAGGAATTTCTGCGAATTCCATAGAATTGGACCTGTCTCCGGACAGAATACTATGGATGGCTGGTAATACAGTTTCAGTTTTGCTTTAACTTACACCTACGCAAAAGACCAATAACAATAATACTATCCTTATTACATTATAATCGTAACATTATAAGTAACAATAATATTATTAATATTTAAATTTATTTACACCTTTATTTATTCTTTCTTATCTATTATCTCTAAAAATACTTTAATATATTTACATAATTCCTTATTAATTCTATTTTGCTTTAACTGTGTAATCCACCATCCACTCCTGTTGGAAATTCTTTAGTTTTCTAACACCTTTCTTTCTTCTTTCATTTTTTCACATTCAATAATTATACGGTTCCATTCCTCTAAGCTATTGCATTCTAACCTACAATTCCTTTCTTCTTTAGTTAACCAATATTTACCTGACTTCCAAATACTACCACATGTAATTTTAATGTATGTTTCTCTCCAGTAGGAGGGCCATTCCGTGCAGACAGCAAAAAAATATTTTTTAACATAGAAAAATGTTAATGAATTTTTCTTGTAGGAAAAACTGAGCTCTTTCTCATGATGCAGAAATTTTTGTTATTAAACTAAAATTTCATTAAAAAAAATACCTTTTAATATATAAGTACATAAAAAATTCCAGAATGATGAAATTAAAATACACTGATGATTTCTGAATTTAAAAAATATTTTGCATACTTTATTTATTTTAAATGATAGAAATCAATTTGTGAAACACTCAAGACTGTGAATAGAGTTAGAAGTGTATATTTTGTAAAAAAATTAATAGTTTAGAAAACTTTTGAAGAGGTATGATAAAGCTATTGTCACACACGTAACATTCGAATCTAAAAAGTTTTTATAATTTCTAATTTAGTCAAAATTTTAACGCAAAACTTATTTTTCTCTTTTAACTGAATATTAAGATGACTTTGTAAAGTTATATGAAAATCTATTAAAAAAAGAAAAAAATGTACAACTTTCAAAATATGTCACACATGTAACATTTTGTTACGTGTGTGACAGATTTTGAAATACATTTTTAAAAATTAAAAAAAAAAAAATTCGGAACAAATTTAAATTATTTATTATTAAAGAGAAAATTATCTATAAAATAATTATGAATAACATTTATAATGTCAATAGGAAAAAAAAAATAATAAGAATAATGAAAAAAATAAGTAGATACAATTGGTTAAATCTTTTTAAGCTTTAAATCAACTTATATAATTGGCCAAGTTCGTCTGTCTGTTTGTCTGTCTGTAACTTGATATAATTAACCTATTAAGATATATCCAACGGTTCTCAATGGTACCATTGAATCAAAAGTACTGAAATTGAATGAAAATATTAGTTCATTGTGTCATTCGATGTTGGTTACATGAAAATTTATTCTTGGGAACTAACCTCGACAACTGAAACTAACAAAACATACATTCAAAACCAAATAATTTTGTTACCACTGCATCCATTTTAATGAAATTTGACATACTTTCTCAGTTGTTTACGCCGATTTCGAAGCTCAAAACCATTTTTACCGTAGAAGCTTCGTTCACAAGTTAGCACAGTATTTAGATGACATTTACTTTATATTTGATAGTTGATAATAAAATGATTTTTTAGATTTTTGTATGTCTGTTAGCCGACAGGCTTTGCTGCTAGTTGAATAATAATTTTGATGTAAGATTAGAAAACTATAAAATATAGATTATTCAGTCAAATTAATTGGGAAAAATATAATTCTAAAACACTAAAAAGTTATAAAAATGTTAAAACTTTATTAATAGCTGACGTAATTGATGAGAATATTACTCTAAATTTTTAACTTTTATCTTTTGTTAAGTTTATTTTGCATTAGATAATTAACAAAGGGATGTTTAGACTGGATGACGTTTCAATGTTATAAGTAACTCTGTTCAGATAAGAATTGATTTAAATAACTTAAAGTTGATTTGAAATGTTAAATAAACATTAATAAAAAGAATTATTGATTGACTTATTGAATAATTGTTTAAATATCATATAATATTTTAATACATTTTTATCCTCATGCATTTTTAAAAGCAAACATTTACTTTGAATTCACATGGTGACACGTAACGATCAGAGTGTCACACACGTAACGCAGATTTTTAAGTTTCATTTATTCAATTATTTATTAAATTTAAATTTTAACTGTGATTTTAGATGGTATGGTAAATAAGTTATTATCATATTTTTTAATTTAAATGTGTGGCAATAAAACTCACAGAAACATATTATTTAATTTTATTACTCAAAATTTGCTTTTTTTCTAAGTCACACACGTAACGTTTTTTAAAAAGCTTTTTAAGCAATAACTATTATATTAAACTGATAGGTTTCTGCATAAAAGAATATGCTAAAGTGTATATTATTTTAAAGAACTTTTGGTTGGATTTTTAAATAAGAAATATATTGAAAAATCCTTGATTAATTAGAAAAAAATGTTTTCCAAATGTCACACATGTAACACGGAATGGCCCAGGAGTGGATCATGTTTTTACATAAATAGCTGGCCACTTCAATTTGAACATCTAATTTACAATAGTTATTTTTAAATTTCGATTTCTGTATGTTGTTATAAATATATAGCATATTAATTTCCATCATTTTTTAAATTTTTGTAATAACTTTTGGAAAATGAAATAAATTATCTTTTTTCTTCACATAAATGAGTTGAAATTGTTTCAGTCCATTCATCGAAAAAGATAAGCTGCATATTAGAGCTAAGAATTAGTGTAAGAAATTTTAATTTTAAAAAATGTAAAATTAAAATAAAATTAAGAAACTGGCTTTAAAAGTATTTTATACTTCAAAGTGATAATGAATATTTATTTATTGATTTTGAGATGACGTCAGAAATTGTGAGACCGGAAATTAAATGCCGATTTTACGGAAGTTTGAATTGTTAGAAAGAAAAACGGTTATGGCGGTCGTCCAGTATTGTCAAGAATTAGCGATACAGCTATTGATATGGCCAGTAAAGTTAAATATATAAGATGAGATATCATTTAACTGTGTTATAGTTAAGTTAAATGCATAAAGCAAAGTTTGAAATAGTTGTCGAATTAAATCAAGCAGATTTAAAATAAATCGAAATGGATTCTTAGTCAACAGGCAAGTTAGGCTTAACAAATAGAATGGATCGTAGCATCGCGAAACAGAAGCGATCATCGGACTGATGTGACTTGTGATCGGTACTTCCAGATGCAGGGTTTGATCTACGCAGGTGATATTTATCAAGGAGCAGATAAATAACCAACGAACTCAAAACATTGTAAGTAACGTTCCAATTTGTTAATACACCAAGATGTTAGGGAGCCAAACGCAAACAGGACTTGAAGAATATAAAGTGAAGATAACATTAGGATTCATTGAACAACTATATGACTTTTAGTACAAAAAAGTATAACTCAATGTTTTATCATTTGATTGACGAAACGGAACTTTTGCTAATATCAATTTGGAACCAAGGAGTTAGGGAATATTAAAGTAACTCAAGGTTGATACAATATTTAGCAAGTGGATTATTCAATGTTTATTCGAGAATATATTAACAGGAATAGAGAACAAATATATTGATGAACTCTAATTGATAATGACATAAGGTGAAATTACTATTATTAGGAAATTGAATTGCATTTAGTAATAGCAAGTAATTATAAAGAACGGTTTCACAGGAATAAAGATTTATATTTTTATACAGTGAAATTATAGAATAGCTAATATCATACAAGTGCAGGATAATTGATGAAACTAAGAATCGAGAAATTATTACTTAGTTCAATGTTTTTAGTCTGAAAACTAAAAGATTTACATTTGGTGAAAAGCATTATCTTTGTAAAGTGAATATCACTAATAAGTGGAAATAGGAATAGAAGAATTGAACCTTGACTGAACTGTTATTAAGCATAATGGATAGCACTCATTGTGTTGTAATGGATGAATAGAAAATATAAATTTTCTTGTTTAATTTAATACATGTTTCCTTTTCATTTTATTTCTCTCAGAGCAAACATATACTCTGTTAATCCCAGCACACCTGTTGTTATTAGATAAATTCATTTATGGGCACCACTATTACTAATGGCAACAACCAAAGTAAATCACAATATTAACTTTCTTCCAATTAGAGCTTCCAAAAAATTAAAAATTTATCAAATAGTAAAATTGCAACATTTCTGTTTTGTTTTAATTCGCAATTGTTCAATTTTGATAAAAGTGAAGTTGAGAAATTGAAGACCACACTTCAGATTGGATAAAATTTGCTGAATTTTTAGATTATTAGTATAGGTAGGGTAAAGTTAGCTTTATAATACAATAACAGTAGTAAGATGTACTTCTTCAAAAGTAGTACATAGTATATTGATATAATATATTGATGAAATTGCGGTAATGAAAAAAATTAATGCCAATTAAAAAAAATACTTATTTTCAATATATCGTAATTTCTCTAAATAACTTTGGCGCTCAGACAAAGACAACAATGTAACAATGTAATATTTTGAAGTTTCAAAAGTTACTAGTGAATCTCGTGAATCGTCCCAGTTGAGGTAATATGTTATCTTCCATTTTCATTATATTTCAATCCCATAAACAAATGAAATAAAACGCTGCTGTTTTCAAATTAACAGGTGGTTCAACAACGAGTATACAACGCCATTCGAAAGAATGGCGAATTCAAGCAAATATAGCGTGTTTTGATACCTGGAAAGAATAGAATATTAATATCCAAACAAGGCTACTATTTAAATTAGTTACACACCGGAAAACCAACGGAAGAAAACTCATTGCGGATTTTTCAGAAATGAATTATGGATTTGAAATCATAAAAAAGGACTTATTTCAATAGAAAGCAAATGGAGACGCTGTGAAAGGAAGGAAGGAATTCGCAGAGTAATAATTGTACATTGAAAAATTATATTAATTATAAAAATTAAAGAAGAAAATTACATCTGGGATGTAGATGGGATGACAAGAAATTCAGTTCAATCTGCTGTTTCTGTAGAAATCCTAGTCACATAAGAAGACAGGAATTGTGATAAGATGGTTTAGATGGTGGTTTATTGGTTTGCTAAGAAAAAACTTATGTTGTAAAAGAAATGAATATTGATGTAATTACCCGTGAAAATTAAAAATGCACTGTAAGTAATATTACAAATGATTGTGAAATAATTTTATTAGCTGTTTTGAAACCACCTAATACTAATAAAAAAGATTTCTTAACTGAATTGCAAAATATTTTAAACTATCTTATTTGTAATCTTGCAATGAATTTAACGAGCTGAATATATTTTAACAAAACAAAATGACAAACAAGAGCAGCACACGAGTAAATAACGAAACGGCCGTTCCCAATTCCTTTCGATCATCGAATCAAAAAGGCATTTATTTATTCGTGTGCTGCTCTTGTTTCTCACTTTGTTTTATCTCATTTGTAACTTATTGAAAAAATCGTGCCATGCTTATAGTGGGAGATATAAACATTCATATTTTAGACGACACAATAAATCCTCTTGTTCAGAAATACATAGAGATTTATTCTACTTTTGGCTAAACATATTCTATTAACAAAGTCACAAGGGATATTAGGACAAATATAACTACCTCAAAACCATGCATTGACCATGGCTTTGCTAAAGCTAATGTAGTTCATTTTATTGCAAACGTTATAAAGATTGATATATCTGATCATTACATGATAATGCTATAACTGAGAAATTTGAAACAAAACATAAACCCAAATAGAGAATCAAATACCGAAACAAAAACCACAGCTTTCTATAAAATTTCTGTCTTTCTCTCCGTCTGTCCTTATTTCGTGGGATTGCACAATAGAGAAACGGTCACGGTGCTCGGCTTCCCTGCCACCCACACTCACCACATTACATTGTATTATTAGCACATTTTAAAGTAGAAAAAAATAAAGAATCATAAAATAAAAACTAAACAATACACATGTTAGGAAACAGAATCTAAACAAAATATACTTAATGGGAAGTACATTTTTCAAAAAGTAATTCGTAATCACTGGGGGCACTGCTCTCATTGGGTGATTCCTCCGAATCATCTGCTTCTGATACTGATGCATCGATTTCTAACAAATTATTCATTATTTTAACTATTTGTCTACGTTTTGTGTTTGGAGACGTTCGTCAACATGCTATTCAGGGGTTTGATATAATGAGTTCAGCAAGTCTGTGTTTGTGTCTATTATGCGATTTTGCTTTGTGAACATTTCTCTATAATTCTTATTGTGTTTATTTTGTCATGTCTTTCTGGTCTTCTTCCGAATATTGTCATTTAGACAGAGTATATTATAATAATGTCTCTCCCGTGAAATAAAATGTTATGCAGGCCAAGGATATCAATTGTAGTGTTGAAAGTATAGGTTCTGGGTAATTTACTAACATTTTTCAAAATTATCTAATTTAATTTTCTGATCACAATTTATACATTCGAGAATAACTCCTGAAATCTTTATCAAGTTCAATAATCTCTGAAGACTTCTCGGAGTTTCTAAAACATTTGTTGGCAGAGTTGCCGTCATTTTATATTTCGACCTTGCTGCTTAGGCATGTCATTTGAAAG
>JAFIDM010094126.1:0-10183 GCA_023159025.1 Thereuonema tuberculata
ATTTATTTATTCATGTGCTGTTCTTTTCTTGTTTTGTGTTTTCATTGATATATTTAAATTTAAATATTTAAATCAGCATTTAAATTTTTTTATTTAGGTTAATTCACCTTTTTTGAACCTTTAGTTCGTTTAATAAATGCCTTTTTGCCTTTTAGTTATAGGTTAAGGCTTTTTGGATGGAATTGCCCACAATTTTGCATAAACCGAGATAAGTATTCAATTGACACAAATCAAAATCATATGATCGTTTGTCACTGAATTTGTGAGAGATATACCAGGTCTTGTTTATTATGCATCTCAAATGCCTGATGGTAAAACATTGTCAGAAAAAGAAATACGGAAAACTTACCTGTTTCATGGCCAGGACAAGGCAGAGAGAGATATTCCAAGCTAACTGGGCGTTCGCAGAAAGATGTACATAACGTACTATAAAAAGGGAGATGAATATGGTAAAGTTAAAACAAAAACCTAGAAAAAAGTTTTAAGTGAAAATGATTTCGGCGCATTCTCCACCTTGCCACTAATGAAGAACAGTCTGTGTGATAAATTCAGAGCCGTTTCTAGGTGTTCTGCCACCCTAGGCGAGAACTGAAAAATGCCGCCCCTGCCTTTCCCCCTCCCCCTCGCGAGATAGCGCACGCGCCTCTTTCCAGAATTCATTGTCTAATAATTAATAATTTCGCTGTTTGATATATATATAAAATTAATTTTTTCCGTCCTTCGGTCGCCCTAAAATCTTGCCGCCCTAGGCGGCCCCCTAGTCTTGCCTAATGGTAGAAACGGCCCTGGATAAATTCAAGCAAGCAAATTTAAGAGAGTTGAATGCCCATGAAATCCCATCTTACAGACGGAGAAGCTTGAAAAACGATTCCAATGCAGGAGCTATGAAATTACCTAAACAAGCTTACTAAAGCTTACTAAGCTTACTAAAGCCCATAAAGCAGCAAGACAACAGTGGGCTCGAAATATAATGAACTGGAACAAACAATAGAGCCACGCGCTGTCATCGGACGAAAAAAAGTCCAACCTCGACGGCCCTGATTGGAATGCTTACTGTTGGCATGAACTACTAAAAGAAAAGGTGGTGAAGGTCAGTAGGAATTTCGATGGTGAATCTATAATGAAATGGGCTGCATTCGGAGCTGGAGGAAAGATTGACATCACATTCATTGTCAAAAGAATTAACTCTCAAAAGTACCAGGAATTATTGTACAATAATATATTCCAGTTGGTTTATTGATTTGTGGCAGCTCTCGGATTTTTCAGCAATGCCTCGTTCCATGGTTCAAAATTAACTAAGAAGTGGTTTGAAAATTAGAAAATTGATGTGATGGATTGGCCAGCATTGAGCCCTGATATAAATCCAATAGAGAACCTTTGGGCTCAATTAGCATGCCGGATATACGCCAGAAATTTAACTCTGGTTGAGAACTTAAATTGGCTATTCTAGATGCTTGGGATGAAATTAAAATTCCTGAAATGGAGGCTTTAGTAAAATCAATGCTGCAGCATGGGTTCGATCTAGTTACAAAATAAGGAGGCTATACAAAGTAACAGTCATCATTATTTTGTTATTACTGGGGAAATTTGGAGGTGATTCCATAACCGTGTTACAGAGCTAGAAAGAACATTATTTTTTTTTCTGAAAAATCAGTAAAGTGTGTTGTCATTAAATTATATCTTTAAGTTCCACTACCCTGTGTATTATTATACATAATTTTTAATAAAATCGGTGAAAATGTCGGTTTGGAGTGAACGAATTCAAAAACTCAAATTCAAAATTTTTCAAACGAATTCAAAATTTTTGAGTGTCGGTAGCAATTTTTATTATATAAAATAGGCTCCACCTGCAAAAAGTACAATCTTGCCAATGCTATTAAGCTATAAATTCCTTTCTAGTATAGGGGCAAATGGTTTCGTGGGATTTTTTGTGAAGGGAAGGTGTGACCATGTGGAATCGCTTTATTGTATGCTACATAACGGTGTAGTACCGGGTGTCTACCTTCAAATTGCGCTGTTTGATTTTATATGACGTCATCAATCCAAGATGGCCGCCATACTCATTACACTAAGAATAACTCCTTTCAGAGTGCTCATACGCAAAATTTGCATATTGCTGATACGCAAAATTTGCATAGAACAAGTTTTGTTGTGCATAAACCGAAGAACAAATTTAATCCTTATCAATTTTTTCATATCTGCTACCGTTTGTGAGTTATGTTCCATTAAATATGTCATCATTGGCTGAGAACATATTACCAACAGTTATTTATAAAAAAATAAAAAAATAATCATTGTGCTTTATTTTAATCACAATAACTTTAATAATACAATGATATGGAATCACTAGTACAGTTATATACAATTGTATGAAATGCACGTTACTAATACATGTACAATGATAAAGAACAAATAAATGAATTTGTAGGAAAGCCTAGTAGTAGTATAAGTTCTTAAAATATATAGTTCTTAAAGGAGTTATGTAATTATATAAAAAACATTATTTAATGAGATTATATTATTCTCTTGAAAACAAGTTATCATCACCATCTAAGTCCTCCCATGAATCTTCATGGTTTGTAATGTCATTACAGTTGTCAAATATTTCTTCGTCTCCTCCACACACACATAGTTCAGTGCACTTTAGATTGTGGGAATGACATTTACATGGTGGAGCACACTTTCTTTTAACACGAGAGCACCTAATAAGCTGAAGAAATGTCTTTGGAGCGCATGGTAGCATACACATAACAGGAGCATAATGGTCGCTTTTCTTTTTCAACTCCCAATCAAAGTTTAATAGTGAAGGCAGATTTGGATAGGGCTGATCAGCAGGACACCATTCTATGGTTTGATAGCGAACTTCATTGTAACTCTAACATATGGTGTCAGTGATGCTCTTGTTGGTGACAAGTTGTCTCTTTGAGTTTCTTGCTTTGTGAACATCCACCACCTCAGATCTGCAATGTTTGATATAATTGTGCCAGGGACATAGACTTGACATACAAAAGTTTCTAATACAAGTCTATCATTATCAACAAAGTTTTCCAAGCTTCAAGTTTGCTAACAGCTTCAAGAATGTTGTCTTCTGCTTTATTGAAGACTTTCCAAAAAAGAGGTTTTTGCTTTCATTGCCAATGTACCTGTGATGTCACTTCCGGACAATGCATGCAGACCTAATAATGCTGTAGTTTTCTTTGGACCATTTCAGGAGCGATCAAAAAAAAACCTTGCCAGTGCACTTTTCTTTTGGGTAATATTCACAAGATCTCCTGCTACCTTCAATGCTCTATTTTGGTATTCTAGAGCCTCGTCTGCACTCAAAGCACAAAATGGTACCTTACTCTTGTTCACTACCCATTTCCCTTTCATAAACTCTTTCCAGAGATATGGGTTGTCTTTTCTATCTGCTTTATATTACCTAAATACCAAGCGAACATACTTGCATAGTTTCTTAAATCAAGAGCAAAGTGATATTTGACAAAATCTTGCTTCTTAAATCAAGAGCAAAGAGATATTTGACAAAATCTTGCATTGAAGCTAGATGTGGCTCCCAATTATCAGTTCTGACAGATCGTATGTAACGCAACATAGTCCCAACCATTCTCATGTATTGGCGAGCAACTTTAAAGGTGGGTTTGTGCTCTCCTTCAGCATTATCAAACTCTTCATTTGAGACAGGATGTTCAAGTTCTTTACAACAAAAACAGTCTGTTTGTGAACTGAATTAATATCTGTAACGTTGCCTATCTGCAGGGTAGCAATCAACTTTTTGCTCTCCCTGTCTAATTCATCTATTATATCTTCATGGTGGGTAAAAAACACGTCAGTATAGGATTTACATAAAGCAAAGCAGAAGCTTTATGCGCTTCAATTCCTCGTCTCACATGCTTACTTGCCAGGATTTATGACATTACTGCATCACCATATAAATCACTTAAGGCGCATTCTACAAAATGTATCTATTGCTCTTAGCATTGCAATTACTCTGTGTAATTCCCTCGTCAGAAAACCCAATTTTTGAAAAAGATCTGTTTTGCCATTGCTAAATGACAAACTGGTTTATAAAGGCAAAGGTCAAAAGTGACAACAGTTTTGGAATCTGAATCTACAATGGCGGTTGTCATTTTCCATGAACGTTACCTGTGTGGAAGCAGTTGTTGGATTACTGTGTTTCAGAGGAAGCACACAAACCCTCATTGTCTTCTTTGGCTTTTCACCAATGATTGATATCCAGTTCACATAGGTACGAAAATACCACTAGAAGACATTGCATTATCATATTCATCAGGATTTTCATTTCTGTCATTGATAAGGTCATCCAGACTTATCGCCATTTCAGTAAATCTGTTAATATCATTAACATTAGCCATCATTGATATGAAATCTACAATTCATCATTTTCGATTTCTCTCGTTGCATTCAATCCTGGGCTGCACTGTAGGCACACGAACTTTATGGGAACTTGAAATGCTACAGTGAGAAAGTTCAGTGAGAAACTTTGGAACGGTTTCCAGTGAACGTCGGGACGGTCGCTGTGAGAGTACAATAGGCTCATGGGTATCAGCCTCAGATTCTGCTTGGTACACAGCCATTACTATGGCATGGAGAGTATTCTTACCATAAGGAGAGTCAATATTATCAGCGGCACAGAAAATAGATCTCCCTACAACCAGATCTGATGGTATATATATGCCCCCATTTGCTTCCATACATTTAATAACTTCGCTCTCAATCTGAGTTTCCATTCTGAGGACTTTATCATACTCTAAATCAGTATATATTTTAAATTCAATTTTCTCATTTAATACACTTAAATATATATATATATATATATATATATATTCATTTATTTGCATATGAATGATTTATTCTCTCTCTCTCACTCCTGGTTACTTCTGTATAGTTGATCAATTTCCATCATCGTTTTCACTTCTGCTATTTGCCCTATACAATCTTGCTTGCCACTTCCATCTTTGATAAATGTTTTGTCCTTATTCCTAAGTATATTATTTGTCTTGATAATGATGGATTCAAAGACATCGAGACTGATGATTTATTTTTATTCATTCAGTTATTTTAAATTAAACTCTTATTCTGTAGTTTTATTTTAACAATTTTGAATACTCATAACTTGCACATAAATTCCTACGCTTTGACGTTTTCTGAGTGCACTTTAGCACCTATTTTTTTATTGTTGTTTATTTTGTCTGGGAGTCACTTTTGGAAGCGCAAGTGACTTCCCATTATTTTTCTCGCCTTTCTTGGGTTTTCATCGTCGAAGAGGGTAGATCCAGCTGATGAGTCCCTAAAAAGGATGAAACAGCCGTTGCAGATTCCCTCTGATAATAAACTCAAAAGGCGGGAATATTTATTTATGTGCAGTATTTGATTTCTATTTCTTATTGATTTTCTGCATTAATTCCTTTACTATTAGATAAATTTTAAATAAATGTATTTTAAAGTTCATAGTTCTCAAATAAAGCCGTAGGTACTCAGTCAAAATTTTAAAAAAATCTAAACGATTTTATCAGACAGTTTCAGACGAGACGTAATTCAGTGATTTAATTAAAAGCATTTTCGCATTTAAGAAATTAAGATACTAAGTAGCTTCTATCTTTTTGTTGCTTCAATAAATGTTTGTTGCTAATACTGAATAAATTTATCTATTCTTATTTGTATATCATTGAAGTTATTTTGCAATCTAAAGAGATATTTTGTGAGGCAATTGAAAGGGAATACCATTTGTCCTAAATCATTCACCTGTGCTGTCCAGTTACATTTTAGAAAGTTTATACATGTTTTTTACTATTGAAGCATAGTCTAGTACAGTAATGTATTAATTATACATAATATTAGAAATGTTTGAACTTTTTAATTAGCAGCTACATTAAAAAGTGCTTTTCCTTATCTTAATTAAAATATTTCAGTTTCGTACTGTTATAGGGATACATCTCATGGTCCTGGAATTATCATTATCACTTTGGTCCGATGCCCATAGACATCTCTAAAATTTCAAACTTTACAGAAGATTTTGAAGAATCTGAACCTGTAAGTAATTATTTTAGTTTTCAGAATTAACTTTCAGTTTTTCACTTAGGAATTTGTAAAAATGACAAATATTACCCACACAATTCAGTTATGTATATTAGATGCATAATAGATATCATTCCTAGACATTCGAGATATTTACGGAACTTTTACATTATGTAAAATATACGATCAAATGTTACGCCGACCTATGTATATGGTATATATATATATCAGCAGCACTAGTGTGAAAATTTAAAACTAAAATTTAGAAAAACAAAAACGCAATATATAAAGAATTTCTCTTTTTTAACGTATATATTCTTTTTTTAATTTTTTTGATTTTATATCTTTTTTATATTTCTTTGATTTTATATTCTCTTTTATTTACTTTTTTATAGCTTTTTAATATTTAAAAAAAAATAAAAAATAAAAATAAAATAAATAATAAACAGATGACAGTCATCAGATCAAACCTAAACCCTTTCTAAAATAAAGGATTTAATCTTCAGTTGTCATAAGATAACTTAAATGATTATAAACCAACAAATCCTATCTAGAAGAATTACAATGATTAAATAGAAACGTGAAAATTAAAATACGTATATTGTACATGTAGCAAATTATCACATATACACTTCCGTGCAACTAAATCGACTCACTCCTTCAGAGTGCACAAAAAGGCGTATGTTTTTTAAATGGCTTATATCAGTTTCAAAAAACATTTTGTTTTTTAAAGCCTAATGTTTTTACTTTACAATGATACCATTATCATTAAAATCTGTACAATAATTTGTTTTACAATGCGTTTTGAATGAAAACACAAGCAAAATGCATGCTTAGGAAAAAAATTGTAGATACTTCAAATTACAACAAAAAATTCAAGCAAAACAAGAAACTTGTATTAATCAATACTTGGTATTGCCTCCCCTTGCCTGTACGACGGCTTGCATGCGGTTCCTCATAAACCATATTAAGGTTTTGACAAAGTCTTGGGGGATCTCATTCCACTCCTCCTCCAGCGCAATTTTGAGCTCATTGATATTAGACGGTGCCAGATTTCTGGCTCGGACCCTCTGTTTGAGCTCGTCCCACAAATGCTGAATCGGATTATGCGGGACTGAGGGCTGGCCACTTCATCGTCTCGAGACCAACCTCCTCCATGAATTGCCGAGTGGTATGTGCTGAATTGACACAGGGCATTGTCATGCACCAACATGAAGTCTTCCCCGAAATATCCTGCGTAGGGCACAACATGATCCAGGAGAATGTCCTCAATATATCGTCGAGCAGTCAGACCCCCCCCCTCCGGCCTCCACCAGATATGAAAACAAGATCTGTTTTTCCCTCAAGAGATATGCCAGCCCACATCATGTAGGAACCGCCACCATACGAGACTGTTTCAGCAAAACAGCACTGTGAAAATCACTCTCCTGGACGCTGGTACACCCGGCCTCTCCAATCATTACCATGGAGACACATTCTGCTCTCATCAGTGAATAGATGGACCGCCATTGATCGATGCTCCAATTGACATGTTCCCGAGCAAATTCGAGTCGTGCTGTGCGGTGACTTACGGTCAATTTTGGGCCTCTAGCGGGCCTTCTTGGAGTGAGGTTGGCTTCCTTCAAGCGTCTTCTGACTGTCCACTGACTAACAGCTACTCCACGAACTTGTCTCAGCTCCTGTTGCAGATCGACGTCCGTGAGATGGCGATTTCGCAGTGAAGTTGAAATGATAAAGCGATCGTCCCTCTCAGATGTGAATCGGCGCCGTCCAGTATGTGGTCTCCGAGTGAAAGTACCAGTTTCCTGAAACCTTCTGAATACTCTTGAGACAGCAGATTGGCTCAAGTTTTCTTGACGAGCGACTTCTCGTTGACTATGGCCTGCTTGCAACAAAGCAACAACTTGTGTGGCGTCTTCTGGCGTAGTATCCATGGGTTTGTGAAAACAATGAATTAAACTTGCAGAGATGTGTACAGATGAACGTCTGATAAGCGAATGATAAGAAATATCGGTCCACTTGGGATTTTATAGGGGAGTGCGGTGCGCAATTGGTGAATTCCGTTCAGACTGCATTTTGCTACGCTTACGTTCAGATCACATTCATTTGAAAAATATTGTACAGATTTTAATGATAATGGTGTCATTGTAAAGTAAAAACATTAGGTAAACACATAAATAAACTCCTGAAAACTCTATACCGTAGACATTTACCAATTTTTCGTTTTATTTTCATAAAACTTTTTCAAGGTTTTTAACCTTGAAAAAGTTTTATGAAAATAAACGAAATATTGGTAAATGTCTACGGTGTAGAGTTTTCAGGAGTTTATTTATGTGTTTATCTATTTTCAAGAAGACGAAAAAAAGATATTGATGTACAGTTTTTTAAAAACATTAGGCTTTCAAAAAAAAATGTTTTTTGAACATCGGTTACGTAAGCCATTTGAAAAACATACGCCTTTTTGTGTGCTCTGAAGGAGTGAGTCGATTTAGTTGCACGGGAGTGTATATCATTATACATCTAATAATACATCTACACAGATATCTATTCTACATATAATATATCTCATTTAGATATCCACATAGATATTTATTCTACATATAATATAGATCTGTATAGATATCCAATATACTTATATTCTATGACCATATAGATATTTATTCTATGTCTAAATGATATCTAGTGTCTATATACACATTTATCTATGTGCTATTTATGTATATATCAGTAATATGTTTATTTAAAAAAAATAACATTTCATGGAAATTAGACTTTATGTTAATATTTCTTAATATGAATTTATTCTTTTGGCGGCCCAATATATGCTTATATTTCTGACATATATATAATGATAATTATCCAATATTGTTGATTAGGATATCCAATAATAATAAGCAGGATAACCATGATGTCACTGAAAACAGAAGTTCTTGAATAAACATAGTCTTATTTTCCATGAAAATAGTCTTTTTTTTTTCTATTTTAACCCTCAAACGCACGGCATGGCGCACTGAGTGCGCCATGCAACAATAAAGTAAAAAAAAAATCACTTCGCAACAGAGGAGGGGGCTGGCCCGCCACCTACCCTCCTATCCTAGCATAGTGACCATTATTCTGATTAAGAATGTGATTATGGGCCTGATATGGGGAAAGAAGTTACTTCGAAAGAACAAAATGCTACAGAGCAAGGTGAAAGTGAATTTTTCATAAAAAATATCTATAAAAGAAAAACTGTTAAAAATATTTTTTTAAATGATTGACTACTTTGTTTTGTATCTTTTAGATCTTTATAACACCTACAGAAAAAGTTTTGAATATTATTTATGCAATTTCATGCAAGATATTTGTTTAGAAAAAAAAAACGCATTTTTCAGTTTTAAAAAAATTTCAAGTGGTTTTGTAATAAATTTTTTATGGATGCATGCTTATTTAATTATTACTGAATCCAAACAATAACATTTAGAAGCTAAAAGTTTGACGAATAACAGTTTATTTAACATTGATTACTAGAAAACGAGGTGGCGCACTCAGGGCACCACCCGTGTAAAATTGTTCCGCCACATAAGCCGTGTAAGTGAGGGTTAAGCTTGACAATAATACAAAAAAAGAAAACGAAAGTTTCTGTTTATTCTTAAATGTTTCATCTACCTTTATTAATACAAATAATAAATTTTCCTATTGTCTGAAAATTTAAATAAATAACTGACGCATACAGTACAAGGATTACTTAAACCATTAACATGCATTGTTAAGACATCAACATTCCTCCATTCTTAACTTTTCTTTTGATTCACAGATGAAAAAAAAACAAAACAACAAAAAACGGTGTTCCATTTAATACTCCTACAAAGAAAAAAATTAAATATTTTTATTTTATAATAGATAGAGTAATACATTTTTTTTAGAAAAATTTCTTATGTTTCCTAGTGAGATATTTTTTTCCTTATCTTTAGAGCATGTGCATATGTAGGTGGAGGTCCTGGTCTCCCACACCATCGAAATTTCTTAATGTACAGATTTGCAGTTTTCTTTCATTTAGTTTGGTTCGATAGCACGTTGAAAAAGATCTTGGCATCGACCCCTCCCAATTCTAAAAACCTTTTTTTTTTTTTGCTGATTGTTGCTGATCACTTTGGCCCCATCCAAA
>JAFIDM010094127.1:0-16848 GCA_023159025.1 Thereuonema tuberculata
GATTGCACTGTGGTTTGGTAGTAACCCTTTCTTGATTTTAACCACAACCATCAACAAAGCACAGCGAAAATCGCTACAACTTGTGGACTAAATTTGGAAAATCCATGCTTCACACATGCACAGCTGTATGTGGCCTGCTCACGCGTCGGAAAACATTCTGATTAGCATTGCGACGTATGCCGGGTACAGCTAGTTA
This sequence comes from Thereuonema tuberculata, assembly GCA_023159025.1. Taxonomy (NCBI): domain Eukaryota; kingdom Metazoa; phylum Arthropoda; class Chilopoda; order Scutigeromorpha; family Scutigeridae; genus Thereuonema; species Thereuonema tuberculata. The sequence continues at coordinate 197 of JAFIDM010094127.1, forward strand.
AAAATAAGTTTGAAATATTTCGAGGACATCACTTTTAAAAAAAAAAATCATGTGTTTCATTTTATTATATTAAAGAGGAGTAATAAGCAAATTTATTTTTTAATTTTGTATTTTAATATTATAAATGAAGATGTAAATATTACACAAAAAGAGAACAGAAATGTATATTTAAAAACAAAAATTCACTGAGCTGTTTTTGTTTTTTTTGTACTGAGAATCGCATACAGTAGTGTTCAGAGTTGCTAAACTCTGATCAGTCCGACTCGCCCACTACACCTAGCTCAGTGAATAAGGAGAATACACAAAAAATATTAAACTATGTGAAATATTTGATACCTTTACAATTACTTTTACTGGAGAGCCACAATACAACTTCATTACAAACTTCATTTACATAAAATTATTATCTTAACTTTAATAATCCTACAACCAATATAAACCTACCATTCTATATTAAATAATATATTCAATCTTTTACATATTCTATAATTTTGATATGCTAATCAGGAATATAGGCTATACATGAAAAACCATTTCGACTAAATTTACTCACGTACATCTCATTCGGAAACTGCTGAGGAACATAAATAATACTTTTATAGAATATTTAAAGTATAATAACAATTAAAAATAACTCATGATTGATTAACTTAATTAAAAAATATCATATAGTTTTATTTTTTTCTGAAAACTTGACAATTTGAGTAAGTTAATAATAATATTCTAAATGAAGAAGTCCAGTAAACGAATTGATATTCTGATAATCTGATGGGAGAAGATTCGAGAAATATATTAAAACTAATTTATAATGTTAATGAAGAAACTAGTTTAATTCAATATAATTTCATTGTAAAATCGGAATAAGTTCATGTGAATAACATTTCTTTCCATTTTCTTTAAAGTATGGCTACTTTAAAAGAAAAAGTTGTCGGAAATAAAATATTAGGAATCTCGAATAGATTGAAATTCTTTGAGAAAATATTTAAGAAAAATTTAGTGTAGTATTGATAAAATACATAAGAATAATAATAATGGAACTATTTGTTAAATAAGAATATTAATGGATCTTTTTTTACAGTCAAATAAAACAAAGAGTGCACATAACTAAAAAAAAAAAAAAAAAACACACAAATTCACTGAGCTATTTTTTGATACTTGTGCTGGAAATCGAAGACAGTACTGTTTCGAGGCTTATTGGCCTCTGTTCAGCCCGACCTATCCAGCATACCAAGCTCCGTGAAATGGGACGAATACACAAAACGGACAAACATACAAAGCAATGACCCCTGAATTAAACAATTCAATTAAACATCAAAATAAAATCAAGAATAAAAATGGGGGGAAAATTGGTATGCTGGATAGGTCGGACTGAAGAGAGGCCAATAAGCCTCGAAACAGTACTGTCTTCGATTTCCAGCACAAATATCAAAAAATAGCTCAGTGAATTTGTGTTTTGTTTTGTTTAGTTATGTGCGTTCTTTGGTTTATTTTAATGTAAAAATAAATTAACGCACGTTAATTTCCTTATCTAAACACTAACCTTTTTATAAATTAATCTCTTGATGCTATGCTAAACGCTAGCGGGGATTAATTACTCGCCCCTTTTTATTCTTGATTTTATTTTGATGCTTTTGTAATTCAGGGGTCATTGCTTTGTATGTTTGTCCGTTTTGTGTATTCGTCCCATTTCACTGAGCTTGGTATGCTGGATAGGTCGGGCTGAACAGAGGCCAATAAGCCTCGAAACAGTACTGTCTTCGATTTCCGGCACAAATATCAAAAAATAGCTCAGTGAATTTGTGTTTTGTTTTTTTTGTTTTTTTTTTAGTTATGTGCGTTCTTTGTTTTATTTGACTGTAAAAATGTACTAACGCCCAGTTTATGTTTATTCTGACGAAAAACCAAAAAATTGTGGCTTCGTAAAACGACCTAATACTGGCACGTGTTGACGTAAAACTGGCATCTCGTGTCTTATCACTGGCACCCTCTATAAACCAAATACTGGTAGGGCCAGAATAAAGACATATTAGCTAATGGAATTATTCTAGGCTCTCCTTAAACATTTTGTATAGCAAATTAAATTCTCATAAGTATACCCTACAAATAACAGTCCACTGTTAGGCCTAGGCAGTTTTTTTTTTAATTAATTTCTTTAAGCCTTAAGACAGGCGAAGCAACTTAATGATCTCATTTTCCTGAAATGGCTCAATTTAGAACATTATTCTGTGAAATTTGAAATTCTAAATAAATATATGACAGTTTAACGTGCAGGAATGTAATATAAAAATGTGAATTGGAAAAACACACATTGAGTTTGTTTTCACGCCTGGGGTTATCATCGACGCTAATCTGCTTCAGCTATTAAAGGTGGAACCCTACAAAAGCAAACACCAATAATAAATTACTGTAACCAGTACAGATTAAAAAATCTGTACTAATAATAGTGCGTAAAAGTAAAGTGCCTAGGCGTAAAAGTAAACTCAATATATATTCTTTCAATTCTTCATTGTACGTTACATTCATGCACATCAAACTGTCCTATTTAAGACTATTTAGTTCTTGTTTTGTCCCTTATAATTAAATGCCTTATGAGTCTAGCAGTTAGCAGCCTAAGGTTTTTCAATCTGTACTGGTTACAGTAATTTATTGTTGTTGTTTGCTATTGTGGGGTTCTACTTCCGCGAGTGGGAGAGAAATCCATATGCTATCGCGGCTTTCTGGGCTTATCATGGAGGGTAAATCTGGCTGATGAGTTCTAACACGGACGAAATGGACGTCCCATATTCCCGTCGATGATAGCCCAAGGCGTGAAAGCAAACTCAACGTGCATTCTTTCAATTCAATTTTAAGTATATGCGGATAATCAAAGCATTTAGGTTCAATGTTTTAGGCCTAAATAAATAAAAAGTGTTCTGAGCATTAAGTTCGGTCTCTATAAAATAAATATGAAAAAAGTAGGCTACACTCAATTAATAATAATTGGCCATTGCTTTAATATTTAAAATGAAGTGTAGGCTATTATAGCCTGCATATCACACAGTTGACTAATTACTGGCAGAGGCCAGAATAAAGACATGATGTGCCCAGTATTTACACTAAAAGTGCCAGTATTTGGTCAACTAAAAATATTTTGATATTTTGTTAAAATTAAGTCTAACCTGTGTTAATTATATCAAATTATTACAAGTTCAATAGGCCTAACACAGATATAATGGACTAAAGCAAATAACCCTGAAATTTCACGTCATTACATAGGCTAACAATAAAAATTGAAAATTTGGTGTCATTCACTTTACTCTACTACATTTAATTTTCATAATAAGAAAAAAAAACAACGAAATATATTTATTTTTCAACTATAGTAGAACCTCGATTAACCGAAGTGGTCGGGACCGGACCTCCGTCGGTAAAATAGAAAATTCCGGATAAAAGACAGCACCTAAAATGACCGTCAGGAGACCGCAAAAAATTTTAACACTGGATTTTAAACCTGTACACATGTACAAAATAACTAAGTGTGATTTTTTTAATTATCTTACTATAATTATAAACAATAAATTTGTTCAATAGATGTCACACAAGTTAACAAAAAGCGTTTTCGTGTAGTGGACTCCATGGCATAAATGAATTTTCTACATTTCGGTAAAGCCAACGCTTCTGAGTCGGACAGAAAGTAGCCAATAGAAAGACAGAAGGCAGATGGTCTTGGAGACGAATCGAATTTCCGGCAAAGGGGACAATAGAGAGGAATTTCCGACAAGATGGGGGATTGGAGGGGGGGGGGGAATTGTTTATTTACCTAAAAATGAACTTTTGGAAACCGACGTCGGTTAAACGAGTTTCCGGTTAAAAGAGTTTCGGATAATCGAGGTGTTTCTGTGATATAGATGCCCAGTTAACAATGACGGGATAACAATGTATCAGCTTTTAGATAAAGTATTTGCTGTCATATACATATATCACTGATAGCAAATTAAAATAAATGCATTGCTAGGAACATAAATGAATTTAATGATTATAAGTCAAATTGAGAGTGAAAAATCTAGCATCATTTAGCAAGTGATCTTGATCATCGGTTTATTTTATTTTTTTTTTGATGAGGACTTTGATGTTGTCTCTGTTTCGTGAACGCGAAAATGCCACATAAAACTGATCCTGAGAAAATACAAACTCGTTCAAAAAATCTCCAACGCATCTAGAATGCGTGCACACAAGAGAAAGATCTGCCCTATCGTACAAATGAGGTTTACTGGGGGAGATATCATATTTGCCCTTATTGATATTTCCATTCACCTGCGTATTGAAACCTTCCTGTTTACTGGTGACTACTCTCAACAGATGATCGCTAATTAAGCGTGAAGCTGTCGTCTTGAGATGTCACTAGTGAACACCTGGTCTCAACCTATGGTGTGTTTATATACATTTCTTTTTTTATTATTATTCTTTATTGCATTTATTATCTACTTATTGATTGATAGTATTGAATATAAGAAATGTTTACCATACTCCTAAGACTTACTAAATAAATTATTACAATTAAATCCTTATTATTTTAAAAAGCACCAACATTCTGTAAGTCGATCAATTTGAAAATAAAGATAAAAAATTAGCATTTAAGTCTGATCTCTACTTACAATCTACCGCCCATCATCGGATTCGGTTTCAAAGTAAGGTACAAGTGAAACCCATAATTCCTTCAACCAGCGCATGCGTAGTACAACCAGACAAAACCATCAAAACCAACTCAAAATTTATGAAATTATATAATAAATAAAATAAAATTTAAATTAACAAATTTTAAAAAATAAAAAAATAAAGAATAAAAAAAGAAATTATTAAAAAATTCAAAATATCCTCCTTTCCAAACTTCAAACCATTTTATAAAATTCTTATAATTTATATTATTGTAAATAAATATGAAAAAAAAAACTGTTTCAATAACAGTTTTAAAAAGTTCTTGTTTCTCTCTATACTTTACTAAAGAGTAGTAATAAGCATAATTATTTTATAATTTTTATAATTTATAATTTTCATAATTTACATTTTAATGCTGTAAATTAATATGAAAATACTTACAGTAATTATAGTCTCTCATTTCATTTTATTGCAAAGTACAATCAGCAATATGAATTTTCTTATTTTTGCTTTAATTATTATCAATAAGTAAAAATATAATTACAGTAATTAAAGGTTTAAAAATCTTATGTTTCTAATTTTATTTTATTTTATTGCGGTAACCAATATATTTTATGAATTTTTATTTCATTATTCTAATTAATTCTCAAAATTTTTTATTTTTATTATGTATTCAAAAATGTGGTATTTTCCATTTTATTAGGTAGAATACTGAAAAATCACTATTGGTAACTCAAAAACCATCACTATTTCTAACTCCAAAACCACTGAAAAGTATCAATAGGAGTAAAAAAAAGAGAGTCAAGAAAGAAAGATGCACTATTTCTATTAGGTAGAATACTGCTCAGAAGTTAGACGTCTTAGCCATTAGACCACGAGGCCTGCATTCTAATCTCTATAAAAAATAAAAATATATCATAGATATATGATTTACACGCTGGTTCTAAAAGCAGTCATGGATTGAGAGAATATAGACATCAAAAATTAAATTAAAAAATAAAAACTTTTAAAAAATTTTAGTTTTAGTTTCCTTGATCTAAATTGTGTGTGTGTGTGTGTTTTTTTTTTTTTAAATAAATAAAAAGTTGTTTTCCGTTACATAAGCGAGGCTTCCGGAGCGAAGTGACGGGTAGCCGACTAGTTTACTTACAAGCGTGTCTGCAACTGTGTAGCTTTTGTTGAAATTGTCGAACTAACTGATTCTACAAGTCAACAAAGACTTCTTCTAGCATTATAGAATTAATTTTCAGTTTTTTATTTATTGTATTGCAACGTTTATAAGTAAAAAAAAATTAGAAATCATTTATTTGTATTTATCTGTACATTTACTTTTAAATTTTTATTCATTTTAATCTTTACCGTTATTTATTTAAAATCATTCGTTTTCTATTTCATTTATTGCTGTTCTGTTTATTTTTAAATTCTTTTCCATTACAGCCATTTAATTAGTTCAGTATGTTCTTGTCCAGATACTGTATATACTTTTAATTACTCATCCAATGAAATTCAACTTTGTAAAATCTATAGAAACCCATGTATTCTGTTTAATAAATCCAGTCAGTTCAGTTCCAAACTTGACTCCCTGTTTCTTCCATTGTACAAGACTCTCCCAAAAACACCATTGCAATTTTTTTGGCGAAACCCTTTGCTGCTTCATGCCGAGGAAATCTCTTCATTTTCTGCTACAGTCGAAGACTTCGTAGACTCCCGCCACTGACAGATATGCATACGAAGCTCAAACCACCCTGAGCTATGCTTCCGTCGCAGTCACCCCCGTACATCACCAACGGTACAGGGAAACGACATCAGGCAAAACGAAGACCCCGTAGCTCCGAGATTACAGCAGAAGAGCCAAATACAAAAATGATGATGACCCAATACAATTCACGGGACACTGCCACACAACTGATGAATGCCTACTTGGCACTGGCAGGAAAAGCTCGCAAACGGTTCGAAAACAACGAACCGCAGCTAAACACCTGGACGACTTTTGAAGAGTTCTCCAGCGTAACTTTCATCGCACCTTACGACAATGTGCAGCGGCATATGTTGAAAATGCAGGCGTATGTATGTTGGAAACAAGGTCCCGGCGATCAGATGAAAGCTGTCAGGACTAAATTGAAGACGTCTTGGATCTTTGCCGCTAAACAGATGAGAAAATGCTCGACGGAACAAAGCTGCCACACCTCCTGAAAGGGATCGCGGAAGAAGTTTATGTGCTTCTCCTAACCTTAAGGATCGAAACTACAGAGGAATAGCTTAAGGAATGCCGTAGGATCGAAACAAATGATACAAAAGCGAGTCGCCAACTCAACGCAATTCACACGCCTTCCCAATGCCATCTGTATTGGGATCGCTCCAATCACTCCGTCATCGCCATCATCTGACATCATATGAGAGCTGCAAAATAAAATTGTAGCATTACAAGAGAAAATCCAGTTCTTCATCGTTCTCATCTCCACGCCGAACCAGCCTTTGACATCAGCCTACCCGCAGTACACAGCTCCGAGGCTGCAAAATATACCCCACCGTCAAACGCACCCAGAAGCCTTTCAGATCCAATCGGACCCTCAGCTGTGGAGAACTTCGCAAGATAGGCCAATATGCTTTTACTGCCATCGCGAAGGACATGCTATCAAACACTGTCGAACCCGCCAACGAATCAACCAAAGCAGAACTACGGGCTCCCACCATAGACATACAGCAGAGAAGCTCGCCAACCCACCCGGTGCAATATTACAAATATTACAAATATATCCGATTCGTAATTGTGTGGTTATTTAGGGTCCCTTTTCAGAAATCTCTTTAGAAATATCCTGCAATTCTTTCATTGTTTCTTTAGCTTTTCTTTATATTTTTTATTTTGTTTTTTAATCCAACGCCCGGGCTCTTATAACTTTCGTCTATTGGCCTTAACAAGGAGTGATAATTGCGAAATATTTCGCCAAAGAATCATTGTCCAGAGTACAACGTAGGAGGCGGCTCACAATAACCGTAGAAACAGACGAAACACACAAGAAGAAAGTAGAAACATTCAAACCCTGCGAATGGATTCGGACTCAGATTCCTATATATCTGCCGAATGTCAGGACCGCCGCCCAGACCATTCGGCCTTGGAGGATCGGTACTTTTCTTTACATAATCTCTGTTACTTCTGAAAATTTATGCATCTAAAGATATTTCATTTTCTCTTTTTTCTCTAAATCCATTGTATTTTTACATCTTAACGTCTTCATATTGAAACCAAAAACATTAATTTTAAAACTTTTCTTTTGTAATTTATTAAAGCTAAATAAACAACCTTTTTTTTAGAAGTGCTGAGAATTACTAATTCTTATAATTGAAATTACACTTGCGTATCAACTATTGATAGATGAGCTGTACTTTGTTAATATCTCAGTAAAAGAGGTCAAAATTTATGTCGTAAAACGTCAAGTCTTGTTTTTAATTTCATTAACTCTGTTTATTATTGCCTTTGCGTGATCATTCAGATCAAATAGAGACAGCTTCAGACATTCAGGCTCCAAGAAAATCTATAACACTGTTTTTATTATTTCATCATTTTTATTTTGCGACAAAATAAGTTATTATTTCATCACCTCCATCAATAAAGTACAATATGTAGTCAAAGTAATTGTTCGACCTATTGAAGATATTGCTTTCATATTTTTCTCCGAATAATATATATTCTTTACATTTTATAAATAAGGTCCCGTCTTTATTATCTTTTGTAAAATTGTAAAAATTCTAATTACGCGTAATTTACGATTCTTTTGCTTATCACAAATTAAACAGAAAGGCGATTTTTTTTCAAGATTCACCAAATTTCTAGAAAATTAGGCTAATTTCTCTGATTTTGAAATTTAATTCAGGGAAACCTATGAAGTTCCAGTGAAAACTCTTCTAACGACAATAATTACCCAAATACACAACACTATTATCTACATAATCTTTTGTTTAAATTTATTGTTGAATCCTTCTAATTTCTATGCAGAAAGAAAACTGAAGTAAGGTGTTTTGTCTTCAGTAAGTAAATGGAAGAGGTATAAAAGTTTATTTGTTAAATCTAGGTGCAGGAGATGGGGCGGTTGGCTATCACACAGGAATGGACTAATGGTAATTTTGATTGCATTTTCGTAGTGCTTTAATTCGTATTGTGATTATGACATCCCTCTGATGACTTGTGTTCGAAATAGTTCCCTCCTCCTCCCTTCAAAAGACACTTAAAATAACTACCCACAACTCACACGAAACACCATTGAGCAGTGATAATTCCAAAGGTTTTTATACTTCTTATAATATTCTTATGTTTTTGGATAACAGTAAAATTCTTTAATGTTTAATTCTTTAAATATCACTTTTGTATCAAAGTTTGTCTTAGCTTTATAATCAATATAAGAAATATGTGTTGGTTTTTTTTTAAATAAGAAGAAATCTAAGAAAATTAAAATCGAATTTTTTTTATGAAAATGATATTTTGTTGTAACTGATATTCACGTCAATAATAAATCTTATTGTTAATATGTTGAATATCGAATCAGTAGAAATAAAGGGAATTTTTTGGATCAAAATAATTTAGAAATATGATTTAGATAGATAATTCTTGGTTTATTTCTTTTTTCTAGTATTAAGAAAACTTAAAATCAAGTTGGTACTCTTTGCGGAGGCATCCCTATGAGACATGGCTACGTTTGAACTATTATCAAAATGCGGAAAAAATGGTTGTCTTTGGATTAATTTCAAGATAGCAGCTTAACTGCAAAATTAAGGGTCATTCCGAAATCAAAATAAGCTGGAATTGACATTTGAAAGAACGGGCATTTTGAAATTGAAATTCAAATGGAATTGAAATATTGAAAAGTAAAATCAGAATAATTTAATGACCTCAGTTAACTTTGATGGCTGCAGTGTGGAGGTAGCCAAAATTGGTGGGGGGGATGCTGCTCCAGAAAAATTTTAGCCTATATTTTAAAATTGTGTGAAAGGAAACAAACACATTTATAAAAAGAAAATGTATTCAGATACCTGATAATTTCTTTTTATACATGTTTGTTTCCTTTCACACAATTTTTAAACAAAGGCAAAAATTCTTCCGGAGGAGCAACAACAACTAATTTTAGCTACGTCCACACTGCAGCCATCAAAGTTAACTGAAGTTTGGTGCACTCGGCCATTAATAATTTAAATTTGACTCAAAGGACTTGATTTACCTAACATAATAAATAATGTTAATTAAAAGGAAAATATTTATTTTTTCCTGTTTAATTTCCAAACGAAACATTCTAGAAGGGATCACAACTCACTTAACCTTATCTAATATTAATGAAATGGGTTTCATAGAAATTCTAACTATCATCTATTCCCGTCAGATTAAAAATACACTAGTCGCAGAATTCTAAAGATTAACTTCTTATAAATACCATTATATAGTTATGCTTTTATCTTAATTGTATTTGCATTGTTTTTTAATATGATCAGATTGTGCAGCTCAAACTAAAAAGATGAATCAACCTATAAGACATTCTATAAATTTAATACTATACCATCACTGAGATATAACGATTAAAAATTTTATTAAATAATAAGGAAAAACTCTTAATTTTGACATAAATTCAATCTTTTTCATATACAGTATTTTCTTACAATTTTTATTGCTCTTTGCTCGCTTCTTTACAAAAAAAATCAAACGATAATTTTTCATTGAATTTCCTGCAATGAAATACTTTCCCTTCATTCCCTTCTTAATTTTCACATAAATTTCATCTTTTTCCAGTATTTTAAATTTTCCTCAATATAAATTTAAGTTGCTTTCACTGCATTTTTTCACCCCCAAGTTCGATGTCGCTGCCAAAGACATATATATAAAGACGGCAAACTCCCACAGATTCAATGTAAAATTGTCGACGGTGCTGCCATCGAAGTAGGGGGTGAAAATAGCACTGCAGTGAAGCCTTCATTCTCGAAGGGGCAGTAATGGTATTTTGTAGGACTTCTATATTTTTACATTTTTTAATAAGATTTTTTTTTATCATTAGTTCCTTTAAACTTTTAAGTTATTGGTGTTTAATTTTTTCTTTCAAATTACTAGTAATTTTGTAAACTGAATTCCTTCAAAATTCTATTGAAGAAAACAAATTTTATAAATAACTGAATGGAAAAAAAAAAAAAAAAAAAAAGTGTTTTAAATCTGCATGGCATTTTTGTTTTGGACTTTTCTTATCTCAACATTAATAAAACTTAACTTTCAACTTAAGAAACGAAACTATTTTTAATTTTGTTGATTAGTTATTTATTTATTTACTTTTATTTTTTTTTACAACAAATTTAATAACATTTGGAATTTTTTACAAATTGAAAGCATTAACAATTTTAATGCTATTTACAATTGATAAGATATACAATAATAATAATAATAATAATAATAAAATAATAATATTAAACAATTGATTAGAAGCATTAAAAAATTTAATGCTACTTGCAAGTGACAAGATATATAATAATAATAAAAATAATAATATTTACAAATTGGTTAGCATGTTTAGAAATTTTAATGATATTTACAATTCACAAGATATATGTAAAAAAAAATATTTCCAAATTAATTTGAATGATTAAAATTTTGATATTTACAAATGCCAAGATATATAATAATAGTAACACATGAGATGATTGACCACAATATCAGGCTGTCCCCTTCTGTCCCAAACAGACTACCTCCACCCACACAATCAGGTAGCGTCATCGTCCATCAACAGCTAGCACACAAACACTCACTTATTAAGAACACTACAAGTACACACCACAAAGCATACCAATATGCTTAAGTCACCCTGATATAAGCTGTACTGGGACTGCACCATTTGCACAGATAGAACCATATATCACACTTGTTGATAAGGTCAACAAACAGACCTATCTCATTAATATTGCAGTGCCCATCTGCAAGAACATGCACAAAACTCACGCAGACAAGATCAGTAAATACACCCATCTAGCACACCTTGCCTCAGCATACTTCACAAAAACAACTATGCACAACTCCAGAAGGCTGCAATACTCAAACACAACACAAATACTGTAGGAAATTCATGGACACAACCACACATCCTAACTCACTTTGGGGTAATTATTTATTTTTTACACTTGATAACATGTGGTTGGGCCATGTTGTCTATGCTGGGGAGATCCAAGAATAGAAACATCTTTACAATAATAATAATATTTACAAATTGGTTAGCATTGTTAAAAATTTAATTTGTACAACTGACAATATAAAACAGTATGTATGATTTCCAATTTTTATTAGAATGATTTAAGGTAAGGCAGGTCAGTACCAAAAAAATATTATTTACAAATTGATTGAAATTTTCAAAAATGTATTATTATAGTTGAAAGAGATGATTAAAAATTTAAATACTATTGCAATATTTTCAATTGACAATATTTGCAAAAAAAAAAAAAAAATATATATATACATTGTTTCCAAATTACATGATTAAAACTTCAAATATTATGGAATGAAATGTAAAAGTCATTCACATATCTAAGCAAGACAACAGAGCTTATTAAACAAATCAAATAATAATAATATTTACAAATTAATTAGAATGATAAAAAATTACAATTACAAATTACTACAATTACAAAAATTTATAATTGACAAGATATCTAAAACTTATTAAGCTTTTTAATATTTTTTTTGCTGTTTGTGATATCCTTGGAAATTGCCTTCACTTTATATATTATCATTAAATGAACATAATAACCCACAATGTATTCCCATACATCAAAGTCATGAAGCTCACACTGAAGCCATTCATGAGCACACTGTTTAAGTTGGGAAGTTAATTTCTTTTTAATATGCTTCTCATTGCAAATAAGAGAAAAGAGGTCATTAAATTTTTCTCCCATTTCTGCTACAGTTTTCGCAAAGTCTTTAGAGGGATAGGTAAGTCCTTTACTTACTTCATTGAACTCTTTGAAATACATAAATACAGAGCTCTCAGATAAAGTACCATCACCAAGAAGACTTTTGTGACAATCTGAACATGAGAATTTGACTGTTACATGCTTAGCTATAAATCCAGCTACATATGTAGCAGAATTTTGTTTCAGCAAGTCATGTGAATTGATATTGGCAATTTGTGATACAAAAGGACTATCAACACTTAATTCCAATTGATGTACTTACACAGGATGCTGAGCATTCACATTGCGAAGACATTCCTGATTTAGAAATTAAACTGCATCATGATCAGGTTCACAGTTTGTCATTCCGCAAGTACTAATAATACTCTGTGCCACAAGTAATCTAGATCTCTGCTGAAAGTCATATGCAGTTGGATGGTCATTGTTACCTCCTCTGCGTCTAACAACAGAAAAAAAATTTTCCAAAGCATCCTGATTAAATCTACTCATCAGAATGAATGGAATGTCTGTCAGCAAAAGTGGAATCAATTCCAAGAATGCTGACAATGTAATCTGCCATCCCAATAAGCATGGAAATGTGGAACGATTCCCTGGAGTTACAAACTCAAGGGACTTCACAAATTCCATTTGGCTTGCCCAAAAACTTAAATGGGATGATTTATTTGTAACAGCAGATAATAGAGGCCGAGTCTTATGATGGAGGACACGACTGTTTAAGCTATCAAATAAATCATTAAAAATAGAACAGAAGTCTGCTGTATGGGCAGCACCAGGAGGAAGACGTTCAAATGTGCAGAAAAGGCTCAAGGCAGCAGCAACAGATCGGCTCAAAACCTGTGCAGCATACCTAACACACATTGAACCCAAAGTTCCCACTGGAAAATGCCTTTTTGTTAATTTAGGTACAATTCTGTGGACACTTTCGGAATCAGATTTCCAGAGAGAGACAATATGACTCCAATCAGCTGTCCTATTACCAGAAAAATTAACTTGATATTTTTTAAAATTATTCCTTATACATTTAAGTAAATGTGGCACATCAAATAAGGTAAACACTTTATGATCATTAATAAATATATATGGTTTATCTACTGTCACACACAATTCTGTTCTATATAGTTTTTGGTTGTTGGTACCCTGATCACAAACAATTGCCACAGGTTTCAAACCACATTCAAATAATTTTGAAAGGGCTTCTGTGACAAGAATCTTCAAAGTTGCTGAAGAGGTTGTCTGTGATGCAAAAAAGTAACCAATAACCTGTTTCCACTTTTTGCAAAGACCCCGAACCATAAAAACAAGAACATGGGTTGCAAGATTGGATGAACCTGTACTGTAGGAACCAAAATTTTCATAACCATCAATACAATCTGTCTTTTTATTATAAACTAATCCTCGTTTCAACGACATTTCATCAAATGAAAGAATACAGTATTTATATGCGGGTTTTAACTTACTGGCTACAATTTGAATGGCATTCAGCACAGCAGTTGAAAACCCGGGTTCCATTTCTATATCTGAGACAGCTTTCAGAAGTGTTTGTTTACTTGGTAAATGTAAAAAACCTCTGAGTGTGTTATATGCTTTAGGACTGACAAGGTAGAATTGAAGACAAGTATTTTTGTCATCCATTGTCCACCGTCGTCCATTGGCTGATACAACTGAATTCAATAATTGGCATTGAATAAATTTATATAGATTAGGCTTTACTATAGTCTTAATAAGTTCTAAAGCCTGCCTTACCTTAGTTCTTTTACATTGCCTTTCTTTTTTTTGTTTCTTTTTTAAATAATAAATAGATGTTGACAATCTTTTTATTTTTGCAGTTTTTGGAGTAATTACTTTTGGTTTTTTATACGCAACTGTCTGGCGTGGTGTGCTAGTAATGGGTTGAAAGCAGTTTTCTAGATCAAAAAAAGAGGGACTTCTTGGAGGTGTTGAAGGTGGTTCAGGAATTGCAGCTTTCATCTTCACAGCTAAAACTTCTTTCATTTTTGGGATACTAATATCTGTTTTTCCTAAAAAATAAAAATCCTTTTTTAATTTGAGATCTGCACAGGTTCTATTGAGGTTTCAAAAACAGTAACCATGGTTCCAATACTAAATTTAAGTTAGTAATTATTCATAGAATTTATGAGGTTATGATTTCTTTTTTTAAATTATAATCTTCAGAGTATAAAAAAAGTATAAATTTGTATGGTGTAGAGAAAAGAAAACATTCCTTATTTAATTAAGGTGTATCACCATTTAATATTAAGAATAATAATATTTTGATGGAATATGTGAAAACTTGTATTAAATGGAAGGTATAAAGGATGGCATTACAATCATAAATCACAAAGAAATCTCTTTAAATATTAAACTTTTTTTTGTTGTTTCCAAAGTTGTACATATAAATTTTTGTTTTTTTTTTGTTCAGTACCATCTTTCTGGTCATTCACATTAAAATAAAGATTAATAACATTTACCATGAGTAAACCAAATATATATATATATATATATATATTAGTAATTTCACTATTTAAGAGTTAATTGCATTATTTACTATATGTATGACAGAGATGAACTTACTTGGAATTGCACATGAATGCAGTCTGTGCATTTTTGTTGTTTTATAATCGGAATCAGTGAAGTGACCACTGCAAACTCTGTGAGAGGTAAATAGAGCAGCACTTGAATATCTATTCAGAGCTTTGATATTAAGTGCTGCTCTCCACTGCTGGGACCTGCAATGAGAATACAATGGTTATAAAAATAACAATGAAGGCATAATCTATATTAACAACTCAATCTGTCAAACAAATTCTTATCATGCAAAATATTTAAGCTATGATAATGTTTAAATTTAATGAGAATTTAAAACTATTTTTCAGTAATAAAAGTGAATTATTACCTCTCTTCATCTCTTGGGAATCTAAAGAACCTGCGTTTAGGATGAGTGGAAGAGTTAGCTTCACAAGCTACACATCTTTTCGTGTTCTTTTTCACCCTGCAATAAATAAAGATATAAGTTTTGTAAAAAAAAATTAATTTCAGCAATGTTTAGTACATGAATATCAGAAAAGGCACAGATATATATTCGACAATTTTGAGCCAAGATGGGGGGGGGGGGTTAATATATTATAAAAACACGTTGAAAATATCCACAACATAAAAGATATTGTAATGAACTTTTTTCTGAATATACACATCACTTATAACCAATTTACTTTTATTTTATTACTTTTTGGGGGACTGATGTACGAAATTTATTTATTTAATAAAAATATTTAATTTTTTTTAATTTCCATGCTGACTTTAGGCCTAAAATCCAGTTACTCGGGGTAAAATTGAATTATTTTTTTATGCTTAAATTTTCTCTCGTAGTTCTTTTCTGAAAAATATTTCATTATAAATTGTTTTCAAGTACTATTGCAGTTTTTAAAACAATTAATAAATACAAAAAGCTTAAATTTTGACAGATTTTAAATACAACAATGAGTACTATAATAATCATGAAAATTTGAACACTCACCTGCTCGATGAAGCTGTATTTTCGGTCAAAACGTTGATTTCTTCAGCTCCTAAGAAATTATCATTCATCGAAGTTGATGATTCAGCGGCCATATCTCAATATTTTTAATAATATTGGAGAGTTGATAAAACGTTGCGATTCTATACGAGGGAAGAGATCGAAACCTATATGGTACGCATGCGCGACTAGTCATTTCCTGTCAACACGTAGCTGCCCCTTAAAACACTATGTATAAATTTAAGTTGCTTTCACTGCATTTTTTCACCCCCAAGTTCGATGTCGCTGCGTACGCTGCAGAGAAGTCTGGTTTCTTATTATTATATGTCTTTGGCTAGACATTCTGTCTTCATTGCTTCCTAACAGCGCTAGACATTCTGTCTTCATTGCTTCCTAACAGCGCTACAAATTCTGTCTTCATTGCTTCCTAACAGCGCTACAAATTCTGTCTTCATTGCTTCCTAACAGCGCTAGACATTCTGTCTTCATTGCTTCCTAACAGCGCTAAAAATTCTGTCTTCATTGCTTCATAACAGCGCTACAAATTCTGTCTTCATTGCTTCCTAACAGCGCTACA